>JAJIYU010008427.1:0-17987 GCA_030144865.1 Tinospora cordifolia | reverse complement strand
CACGAAAAGCCTCTTCCAGATGTCACCACCTCAAACCGCTCTCTCCGACGCTAAATACCCGCTCACACCACTAGCAACAACTCCTCTTCACCAACACCTCACAATCTCCGTCCCCTTCTCAATCCCACAAACCTGGTCTTCCCCAACCGTTAAATGCCCTAGTCCGACAGTACTATTGTTAAAAATCCTCCTGGGCTGAAAACCCATCACCGGACCCTAACACCAAAATGAAAGCCCGTCCGATCTCAACCTACAAAAGAAATTCCAACTGCCGAAAATCCCCTCATATGGGACGCTCGGTGAAACACTGAATTGTTCCCCAGCCTTGTAACACTCGATTCTCCTTCTCGGCTCCCCCGCCACGATCCTACAGATTTGGATTCAACAAATTTGGATTCTTGGTGCAACTCTAGATTCAACAAATCTGGATTCCGGGTGTTGAAGCAAGCAACAACGATGAGCAACAGATTTGTTGCAGGAAGAGGAGAGGAGACAATAGCGGTCTGGATTTTGGGTGCTGAAGCAAGCAACAACAATGAACAGAATACGGTATTAATAAAAATAAAATAAAAATTTTGATATAAATCATAAAAGGAAAGTTAAACAAAATTTTTTTAAAAATATTTTTATAATAATGTTATTTTTTATAATTTCCTCTAATATGATTCTCTTAGACATAAAGACTAATGGAAATAACTATTTAATTTAATAATATATTGAATTAGGTAATTATAAGATAGCTAATTGTCAGTTATTCATTGTGAAAACTGAAAGCACTTCATGTGTTGTGAAAATTGAAAGCAGCTAAAATTTTCAAAAGACACTTGTTTACTTGATTTGGAAGATGAAGATTAACAACCTCAGACTCCTACCCTTGATGTTTTTCTACTTGATATTTCTTCCCATTTTCATCAATGCCAAACTTTTTCCTTATCCCAATCAAATCTAGTCTTTTGTCATAAAATTATTTTTGCACTAGTTTATCTACTGATAAGACTTGCATATCTCTTAAGGCAACTTCCACCCATGCCAAACTGAGCGAGAGCTACAATAATAGTGGGGCGCTGTAGCTTCTGCTCCCTCTTAGCGGGGTGGGGGCCCCCTCCTTTTTTATTTTTTTATTTTTTTAGTTTTTATATTTTTGTTCTCTATATTTTGAAGAAGCCAACCCACGTCCATCTTTTTGTTATTTTTTAATTTTTTTAGTTTTTAATTTTTTGTTCTTTTTAATATGTATTTTAAGTTAATTAAGTATTTTATTTTTTATTAAATATTTTAAAATAATTTAAATTTAAATAATTAAATTTATGGTACAAGGTTAATTTTTATGTTATATTTTGTATCATTTTCATTACAATTAATGTTTTATAATTTTTTTTGATAATTAGCTATATATTAATAATTTTTATATATTAATACTTAGATTATAATGTAAAATTTAGTTCGATTTAAAATATTATAATTATTACAATTTATTATTCTTTTATTTATTTATTTATTACTTATAGATATATTAATTTTAAAATTAGTATAACAAAATAATAAAATTTATATCTAAAAAATATTAATTTTAAAAAATTATATAAATAAATATAAAATAAGATTTAAAAAAATATTATTAAACTATTTTTTTTTTAGAAAAAGAAATAGTATAAACATAAAGGAATGTGATGGAGATGAAATGAAATTTAGATGGGAGTGGCACGCAATATAGAGTTGTCCCTCTAAATTAGGAAGAAGGGTTGGAATTGCTTTTAATGGTTGCCCCGAATTCTTCCCATTTTATTACTGGAAAGATAATAAATAAGTGGTGACTATGGAATAGTACGTTTGGCTGCAAGGGAAGTCTTCAAAATTGTTGGTAGTTTCTCCTGATCTCAAGCAAATTTGCAGGAAGTTGAGGTTACCTTACCCCCAACCTTTTGGAACTTAAAATGTTATGATGGAGATAGTTTAGCACGGAGTGATTTTTGTTTTTTTGAAAACAAAAGCGAAATCTATAAAAAAAAAAAAAAACACAAAAAAGAAGAAGAAATTTACACCTTCAACAAAGCATCCGTGATAAGAAGGATGCATATGCTACAACAAACAAACTCTTAAAATACAACAATACAGACCCCTACTGCATCCTTTCCAATCACATTTACACGACGAAAAAAAAAAAAACCCAAGAGCCACAAAAAAATAAAAAAAAAAAAAACAAAAAAATGTGAAAAAAAGGAAAAATGTTAATCTGAACAAAGAATTATCAATTAGATCACCAATTTCACCGACAAAGGGACATTTCCTATTCTGAATCTGAAGCAGTAGTTCCAACTGTTGCTGTTAAGTTTGAATCAACTGTAACTTCCTCTGGAGGCGGTTTCACATATTTTCCTATTGTTTTCTGACGCACCCGCTTCCTCATTCTAGAGATCTTGTCCTTACTTTGTTGCCTCTTCCTCTCCTTTTGCCGTTGCCGTTGATTCTTCTCTCTCTCATAAATTCCTTGCCAGAAAACCTCACCCGTCTTCGGCCACAACCACCGTCTTTTAGGGTGCTCACTGTCCAATTCCTCAGCCAAATCTTCGTCCATATTCTTCAGTGTTGCATATGAAAACCACCTAATCCACATCTTACTTTTCCTGCTTTTCAACCTGTGTTGCTCCTGCATTGCTCCAGTTTCTGGATTCAGGTAAACCATCCGTCTCGCACTGTGGTACGCCCAGATGTTAACAAGAAGTTCAAGCACACGAGAATAGCAATGGCGGTCCTGCAAAAGATTAAGCACCAAAGTTATGATGAGAACAAAAATTTCTTTATTTTGAAAAGTAACAGTAATCCAGAAACTTGAAATAAAAAAGAAAGCCAAAATCTGGTAATGGGTTTAAGCAACATACTGGAAAGTAGCATTTGAAGAAATCAATAGACGCAGTGTGAACAAGTTCATTTTAGAATTTGGAGTAAAGCTTTACCTTGGATAAACTCAGATAACAGCGGCCAGATTGATGGTGCTCATTGTACATCTGTGCATCCAATGCATCAACAAACATTCTGCAAATGTGATGTCATCTACATTAATTAGTGCAGTAGAGTTCAAGCAAAGGGAATAATACTTTTATTACATATAATTGTAGTCACAGATTAATTACAAGTAGGAGAGAAATGTTATTGGACTTACCTCGAGAACATGACAAACTCAAGGAAAGACCGGGTTGGCATAGCCCAGCTGTGCATAACAGACCATGTGTCCCCATCAACAGGCATGGGCGGCAAAGATTCCCAATCTTCTTTCATGCCGTACATCCTTTTAAGAGCTTCTGAAACTGCAAACCTTTTCAAATATATGAAGAACAAACATACTAAGATTCAGAATTATGGTTTTATGCTTCCTAAGCAGGATATAGAAGTTACATTCTTGCGGCAAAGATTGTTAATCTTACCTACAATTTCCAGCATTTATAGCATCACAAAAAGACCAAAAGTCCTGTTGTAATGGATTTCTTGGATCTTTATCCATGCGAACCCAGAAATAGATTGTGTCTCCATGCCTCCTTGCTTGAATAGCCTCCAATAAGGCACTCTCAGCTGCCTTCGACAATGAATTCTGCTTGAGGAAGATTGACATCAGAAACAATTAGCGCAAAAAAAAGTAAAAAAGCATATAAATATCTATCATGTAAAAAGCAAAAACAAAAAGAAACAAATAGAAAAAGAAAAATGTGGCCAAGCATTGAGTGAGTCTTACAACAAAGAGCACATCTAAAGCTCAAACAAAATGTCATTTAAAAGCGCCATTAAATACATAAATGGACAAATAAAAGAATTTTTTTTCTTTTTTGACCAGAAACTAAGATTGTATAAAAATTTCATAGCAATACAAAAGAATACTAAATATACAACTTTAACTTAGCAAGGTATTTTTACTGAACACTTGAAAGCAGCTTGTAAATTGTTTGAAACTCATGCTTAACAATTCTAGTAAATTAAATCAATTAAAAAAAAATTAATCAAATAAATCCAATCAAAACATGACGAAGATGGCAGTCCTAGGTCTCAATAATTCAGTGGCTAATCAAATTTTAGTTATTTTTTCTCAATTTGAGTTTTAAAATTCTTCAATATTATATTAGTGCTTATTTTAGATAAGTTTGAAGTTGAATTGATTTTAACACTTAACTTGAAATTAGTGCAATTATTTGTCTACAATAATGTGTACTTCCAATTATTTTGCAACATATATATATATATATATTATTAAACAAGAAACAAGATAAAGTATGCATATATTTTATGCAATTCACAAAGATGGGAAGAAGCACCATGAGTACCTCATGACACCAACAATTTAAAACAAAAAGAAGTCGTACCAAGACAGACCCAAACCTAAGTCACTATGTGGGAATGATGCTCTACTTATTATTATTGAGATGGCCCCTGTTTTTGGACATCAACATAGATGGATCCAGCAATGCATTTCCTGTGTAGATTAGCAAATTATTAATAAAAAATACATAATTTATTCACTTTGGATTATTTTAAATGATTAATAATTGTTTAAAATAATGAAGATTGTGATTTAGTATAAAAATAAAAATGCATATTTTGATCAATTTGCCCAAAATCTAGAATTATTTGGATTAATTGTGCAAAAAAAAAGGTTAAATTTTAGAATATTAAGAATTTCAATAAAAAAAATTTGGCATCAAATCGACCAAGACATTGTCACAAATCCAATGCCACTCACTAATCATGATCGAATCAAACGTCGGGCACAAAAATTGAGGTTCAACAACAGGCACGCAAATCAAGGCAAGTTGTTGGTTTTGTGGTCACATGGGTTTGGACCTACGATTTTGTGAGTGACAAGCAAGCCCACATGGGTCTTCTTGTGCTGGCACCACGCAAGAATTCAAAACCCACCAAGTAACATTAGCCACCAAAATGTCATGCAATTTTAGTTAAAAAAAAAAAAAAAGATGTACAAGTCCCAACCCTTCTTCTAGCCATCCCCTTCTCTCTTGATTTCACTCTCCAATCTCACATTAAAACCCATGCAAACCATTAAATCAACTAAATCAACATGGGGAACACTTGGATCAAGTAGTTTACCACAAGATTGGACGCACGCAAGGTTGAAAATCACTCTAATTCAATAGCCTTTAAGCACCTCCAATGAGCTTGAATTCAAACTATGTTGAATAACTCAACCTTAGCTTTGTTTTTCTCTCCTAATAAACACTTTAAATCATACTCTAAGTAGGACTTTTCAAGCTTTTTCCTCTCTTCAATGGAGAATTTCCTCTTGTATCAAGAGAGAAGGGTGGCTAAAAGAAAGGTTGAAAATTTTGTGTTCTTTTTAAAATAATAATAAATTTGAAGGAAATTGTAGTGGCTAATGTTGCCACTTGGTGGGTCTCTTGAATATATGTATGGTGCCAATACAAGAAAAATCATGTAGAGTTGTTTGCCACTCACAAAACCATGGGCCCAAGCCCATGTGCTCATGAAACCAATGGCTAGCCTCATTTTGCGTGACTATTGCGAACCTCAAATTGCATGACTACAACAGGGGCTTCAGTCTACCTGGGCTTGGAGAGTTTTAACCCATAGTTGTTTTCCCATTTCCACCTTAGATTGGTCGTCTATCAACTCTTCGATTCGATCTTCATCATCAAGCCTCTCTCTATCAACTATGGACTGCAAATCATCAGTGTCTCATTGGAACCTAGTTCAATTGTCATCCAACTCCTACTCATCCAAATATAATATTGAGCTCATAATCAATTTTGTTTGAAATCCAAGGTAATCACCTTTACTTTGGGATCTCCAGTTAGGCACATTAATCATCCTAGATTGCATGGGGATGTTCATACCCTATTGGGAATGCTGGTTCAGTGTTCTATATCAAAAAACCTAGATACATTATCAAGCCCATAGAAATCATCATGTCTTTTCTTTGCTAAATATATTCATTCTTCCCTCTTTAAGAACCCTCATTTTTCCCTTTGCCAAATCATTTCCTTCTTTGGAAAGCTAGTGTGCCATCAAAAGTTAAGTTTTTGGGAAGGAGAGCTTACATGGAATTAATGTAAGGGACGAAATGCAAAATCTCCCTTCAAGTCCTTGTCCTTTTAGTGGTGCTATTTATGCAGGTAGGTAGAGGAGTTAGATTCCATATTTGTTGTCAATGTCATTTCACTAATGAATTTGAATCTTTTACAAGTCATCAGTCCTCGTGTGGCAAAAGAGGAAAGCATACTTCTTCCATATTTGGAAAGTAGTCCCAGTCAATGGAGGGGCTATTATTGGGCAGTAGTATGCTTGGCAGTTTTGTGGTCTAGTTTGGAAGGAGAGGAATAGGCAAGTTTTCCTTGATAACTTTTTTTTCAGCATCTAAAGGAAGGGAATCTTCTCATCCTTGTTAGCATCTTTTTGGATTACAAATAGTTGATTGTCAAAAGGTTTTGCGTTCGGAGAATGGTTTTTCAATTAGAGTAAAAATTGTTTGTTCCAAGGGATGACCTAACTTTTGTTGGCCTTTTTGTACATTTTCATTCTTCCCTTTTACTATGATGTTAATACAATATACAATATACAATATTAAAAAAACAAGAAAAAAAGAAAATTATTTAAGTTTCTTTGATTGCCTGGTAATCTTTATTTAATAAGCTAGATCATTACTGGAAACGGCTTTGATCATTTATTCAACAAGCGCTCAGATGCTACTTGCTTTTCTTGATCATTGTAAAATATTAATGATTTATAAATCTCTGCACATTGTTTTTCATGAAGGCATTGTTTGTCATAAAGAGATATTCAGTACCTCAATCTTTTAAAAAAGCTAGACATTACTGAAATGCATTGGGGTTCAGTGCAGATAAGGACCAAATGTGTAACAATTTAGCACTAAACATAGAGATAGAAGAATCACAGATTAAAGTATCAGATAACCATAAAGATGGAAGAATCATAAAAATAGCATGACATAAATACCTTTCTTGCTGCTGCTCTCCAAGATTGAAACCCTATCCAAGCATTCTTGTGTATGCGATCAACACGGTTAGCTATTGCAAAGAAGGCACCAAATTCATCCAGAATGTGGCGGTAGTAAGGATCGTTTAGAAGGGGAAGACGTGAAGGAGCATCCACATCATCTTCTCCAGGTCTTCGACCTTTGGATGACTGAGTAAAACAAATCCCCAAAAATAAATCCATAATAAGATAGGAAAAGGAGAATTATACCTAGGATAAATTCTACTAACTTAACAAAAAAAATGCAGAGAACAACAAGAACAAAATAAAGGATGAATCATTCCATTTTCGATGGAAAACCATATACCAAATACCACATGAGTAGGTCAATGGAATGCTTGCTCAGCATATGAGCATTAAGCATTCAAATATATATTCATTGCCAGCTCCAAGAGATTAAGAGAAGCCAACTCAAACAGATGAAAGCATGCATTGAAAAGGCAAAGGTTAGCAGAAAGTAAAACAGAGAGTTGATTCAGATTCCAGAATGCTGCAAGTTGTTGATTAATGCTAAAAAATATTCCGCAGTTTAGGAAAATTTAAACAAATTACAGATACCAAAGCATGAGGTTCCCTTTCAAGTCATTGCCTAGTTTCTCATCCATGTACAAAACAATTCAACACATTCTATTGCACAATATATGAAATTTCCCAAAAAAAAAAAAAAAAGCAAAAATAAAATGCAAAATGGACCATGTTGCCTCTTACAGTTGGAATGGATTGGACCATTCAAGTTTATCATAAATAAAGAAAAATATGGAAACTTAAACATTGTGAAAAAACAAAGAAATAAAATAACTCACCAATCCAATGCCACGATAGAGAGAAAAATGGTGCAGAAAAGGCCAGGCACCTTGCCCAAAGAAAGGTTCATATATACACAGGGGCTGGCCGGTTCTTTCAAGTTCTCTATCATCTCTTTCATGCAAATCATTCTTGGCTCGATCAGCCCTTTTAGCATTTCGATAAACATCTTCCCATGTTCCACGGGGTTGATCAGTTCTATCCTTTATCTGTATAAAGCTCCAATATGACAAGGGTTTTCAAAGACACATATAAAATGAGTCACCCAAATGGGATTTCAGAAAATACATTTTACGATCCACTATATTCCTTACCTCATCCTCTTCTCTTCTCCTCTTAGTACTTAATGTTGCAATATGTTTTTCTTCCTCCCAATCAGTATAAGAAAAGGCATCATCTCTTGCATTAGTAGCCCTAGAACTTTCCGTGATGGAGGTATTCAAGAGCTCCTCAAGCTTGTCTAAGAAGTTAGAACTTCTCAAGACATTACTCGAATACTTAGAAACTTCAACTTCTTCAAACAGATGCCACTGCCATTCCTCTCTCAATCTGGGAGGAATTTCAGTCACAGCCTTTGGAGTTGCAACTTCTGATGGGAACTTGAGAACGTTTTCTAGAAGAGAGGCATAGCCTTCAATTGCCTCTAAAACCATCAGGTTTCTTGCAGATGCTTTTCCAATCGAAGCAATATTACTGGCTAGAGGAGATAATTTCGCATTTGAAATTGCTTGAAATAAGACTTGAGTCAATATCCCAACATTTTCCTTTGGAAAAAGATATCCATTCACCCTGTCATCAACCTAATAGTTATAGGGAAATATAGTTAATAGTCAAGATAAAGAATGGAGTTCACATGATAACATGTTAAAAACATATAAGAGTCCATGATCACAAATTTTACATGCCATAACAGTTGTCAATAAACACCATACCCTGTACAGTTATTATGAGGGCTGAGTATTCACAAGTTCCAGGCTAGAAGGCCAAGCATTAATACATCACAAACTATAAATTTTTTACCTCAGAAAAATAAGCATTAACTATGCCATTATTAACACCGTCCAAATTTATATGCATTGGAGGAACAGATCTCATATGCGAGAACCCACTTAATTGAGTTTATGAGTTGCACATAAGAGCATGTTGTCCCAAGACCACTCGAAGATATAAACATGGAAAATATCAACCATCTAATTGTGTTTATTTATCCCACATAATAGGATGTTGTCCAAAGACTAGACTAAGATATAAGCATGCAAAATATCAGACACATGCACCAAAATATTCGAAGAGAACATACATATTTCTTAATCATGGTAAGATCAGGAGCTATGATTGGTCTCCCAAAATACATGGCGCGAACCAAAATTTCTGGAAAAGATTGCTCTTCAAGGAAAGATCCATAGATCACAAGATCAGCTATCATGAGGAACCTGTTCACATCACCATCAATGCCAATGTGCTCCACACTTCCCTTTGGATAACCAAATTTAATTGCAATGGCCTAAAAAGCAATAAAAACCAAGGTGCCCTTGCTGAAACAACAAAAATAAAAACAAGCAAGAAAACTAGAAAGAAATATATTAGATATAACACCATGATATTACCTCTACAGCAAGCTTGTAACTAGCAGAGGAAGTCCCACTCAAAATGACAACTTTGAGAAGCGAGCTTGAATGATTACCAGACAAAAACTGAGGACCAAACGGCGATAAAGCCTGTAAAATTAAGGACTGCTCCAACCACAAACCACTGTAAGAAAACTGGCTTCCGACAATAGCAATAATAAAATCATCAGGCCCATATCCCATCTCAACTCGAACATGATCCCTTTTGTACAAGGCTATAAAGCTATCTACTTCACAAGCTTGATCTGGAGATCCCGGAATGACAAAGAAATTCCCCGCATCAAATGTAGAGTACATCATCTGGAAAAATAAATTGGAAGGGGTAAATCTCGGTAAAGGCGTTTAATTTCCTGTATATGCCACATCTGCTTCTAAATAGTTGATTACACTATATGATAATTATGCAGTTGCATTACCGGCAAGAAATGGTTTGGAAAGATGACAACAGTAGCTCGGTTGAAAATTTGCTTCCAGTGATTGATAAGCTCAATTTTCCCATTTGAAGAGTAATCTCTTAACCGAACAGCAAGGGCTCTTTCATGGATTGTCCATATGACAGGTACAGATTTGAAAGGCTCCTGCACAAGACTGTAACAAGTATTAAACAATCTTTTTTCCTAAATGCTAGAATAATCAGATATATAACTAAAGATTAAAAATATAAAACCCATGAAGCAAATTACAGAACAGATACGCTGCTATAAAACACTCTAATATGCTGAAAGCATTTAAGTTGTTTACTGGTTTCTTGAATGTTAATACAAAAATCAAATCAACAAGTGCCATATATCAACAAGTGCCATATATATATATACAGTGTTGTCAAGGCGGTAAGGCGGTTTAAGACGGTAAGCCTCCATAAGGAGAGGCGGGGCCTAGGCAAAGACTAGGCGGCGCCTAGACGGACCTTAAAATAATTATTTAAAGATCCCTGAAGAATTATTTATTTATTTATTGGTCCCTTACCTAATATATATATATATTTTTCCTAAAAAATTGTTTAATACTTTTTTATAATTTTATTTATTTATATTTTATATTTAATTAATTAATGATATATAAATTATAAAATTATAAATAATGACATATTAAATAATACATTATGATAAAATCATGATCATCATAAGTTCACATACTTCATATTCATAACATTCAAAAAAGAACAGCTAATTTTGCGCGCACAAGAGAGAGAGAGAGAGAGAGAGAGAGAGAGAGAGAGAGATACATAAAGAGATAGAAGAGAGACGTAAATAGAGAGAAAGAAGAGAAATGTAGAAAGAGAGGACGAGAGTAGAGAGAGAGGGAGGGATATAGAAACACAGAAAGGGAGAGATGCAAAAAGAGAAAGAGACATAACAAAAAGAGCTGGAGAGACGCAGAAAGAGAGCAGAGAGAGAAAGGGAGAGACATGCACAATGAGATGGAGAGAGTCGTCGGAGTTGCTCACTGAAAAAGACGTCTCAGTTGCTCGCCAGAGTGTTGGAGATGATTGCCGGAGTCTCAGAGATGATTGTCGGAATTGGTTCGAGTCGTTTGACTTTGAGAGGTTTGAGAACAGAGTTATTAGATTTAGATTAAAATTAAAAAATTAATTAATTAATTAAAAATCCTCCTATTTTTTTAAAATTTACAGAGAAGCCCTCCTAGTGCCTAGGCGGTGGCCTAGGCGGTGAGAGGGGCTGGACGCCTAGGCGGCGCCTAGGCGAGGCCTAGGCGACGCCTTGACAGCACTGTATATATATATATATATTATGGCCCATGTTTTAATCAATATGTTCAAACCTTCACAATGTTGTCAGAAACAACAAAATCTCCTCATTCCAATTACTAGCAAATGTCTGCAGAAGTCTGCCTTTGAGATCCATATTCAACAACTATTTTTAAATTCCTTTCCATGACAAGAAAAGTCCTTTCGCCATCTTCATGACCAGATACCATAATCAAATTTATAAACCCTATATAACGGGATAGTCATATATGATACAGATGTGGATAAAAAGCTCCTCTTCAACTGTAAAAAATTTATAAATGTGTTTGTTGATGTAATACCTTGATTAATATTTGAACACAATCTTTATAATTAATAAAGGAAGAACAAAGGAAAAAAAATTTAAACAAATTGTAAGATCCACAATTATATTACAGAGAATGGCTGAAATATCCCTATATTTATTTTCAACTCAAACTGTATTTCCTTTTTATGAATATTACTGTTCTTATCTATAACACAGCCTACAAATAAGCATGCCTTTGGACTTCGATCAGTAGATAGTTTAACACAAGTCAACATGAAAACCCAATAATACTAGCATGTCTATTTGAGGTTTTCTTTTTTTCTTTTTTTCTTTTTTTTTTAATGAAAAAGAAAGAATTGCATAGTTAAAATTAGCCAATGTCAGAAGCCAAATCCAAAAATTATAGAATAAAACATAAACATGTTCATTGAATATCAATCCACCAATCAAAAACTCATATAGCATCAGTGATTGTCAATTTCAGACATCGATATACCTTCAACACTTATTTGTGAAGAATGTTTCAGTTGTAAACCTTAAAACCTAGTGCCTAACATAGAAAATCTTAAAATGATCCATTTGATTCGATAGAATGAAACATTTCAGAGGTAATTGATAGAATGAAATACAAAGAGCCAATAGAAAATCTTAAAATGATCCATTTGATTTGAGGAATGTCGAAGTCTAATGTGCAAACAGTTGAATACTTTTTTCACTTTTTTACAAGAGCACATAAAATGCCATGCATCACTAGCTCGTGTAAAAAGTGAAAACCCACGTCAAAACCATCTTTGTTCACTAATTATTCAACAAAATCTCCAGGAGAAAAGTTTGGGATGAAAACTAGGAAAGAAAAACATGGGGAAAAGAAAGCATGCACTTCTACGACGGAAAGAATTTGGATAATATTTACCATGAAAAAATGTCCTTTGCTTCAAGAGAATTCACAAGTATGCCATCATAGCTGCACAATGCACCAACTTAATTAGAATAGCAATTATCTCATCAAGCTAAATTTTTTTCTCAAGTCAGAATGCTGTCCAGTGGAACTTCGTATAATGAAACACAAATTTGCATGTGGAAACCATGAAACCACCTCCTGGAACAGGGCCAAGTAAAATTTAACAGGCATTACATGCTTGATGCATCTAATAGTACACCAAAGTCATTTGTTTCCACCAAATGTCTCTTAACATGACTGAAAGCCTTGATAAAAACTATGATTAATTTAATACTTTGAGGCTACCTTAATATTTGAGTAAAGAGCCCACAAATAGACCCTAGCATTATGGTTCTGCTTGAACCACATCCAACAAAGAGGAAACCAAAAATTTCTATCAGCATTGCTAAAAAAGATCCCTTGATACTTTATTTAAAACATTTTTTTTCCCTTTCCCCTAGTAAAACATGTATAGAATCAAAAGAAAATAGTGAGAATAAATTCTTCTCAAATGAAATGCACCCTAGTTAATCTCTCCAATAAATTCTTGATGGGCTAATATTTGTTTACTGAGTACAATTAAAAATAAAATAATTTGCATACTTTAACCAATCTATAGCAACCATTGAGGTTCTATCTTGCAGAATGGTTACTGGAACGCCTATTCTTTTCCAAACAACATGGACAGGACCATCTCCAAGTGAATAAACCTGCAAATGGAGAAACAGAATCCAGATGAGGAATTTATTTTACCATTTAAGTTTTTCTAAAATGAACTGTTACTTGCATGGATAGTCTCAATCAAACAAACGTAACCTCAATAAATACAACTCTATTGTTATAACTCTTATATGCTGCATAAACCTAAAAATGCCACAAAGCATACCTATGAGACCAACTATCAATGATAAAACAGACCTGTTTTAATGATTCTATTAGGAATAAAAGAGTCCCAGACCTTGTGCAGGCAATAATGGATCAGAATATTGACGACTTAGCCTATTTCTGGTAATGTTAACCTAAGTTACCAATAAATCACGGAATTATACATCAGTAAGCATCAAAAAATCCATTCAAAAATCACAAACAACGAGGTCCCATAAACTAATATATCTGAATATAGGCAAAATGCATTTTAGCTGATATATTTGTTCCAAGTACATTCACCAGCTAACAATAAGGCATGGGTTAATCATAGATCCTGTGCATCAATATTCACTACTGCATAATGAATTCTTCAATAGTGCTGTAATGATGCTTTACTCCATTCATGAATTTTACCAATTTCATCATAGTCCATACCTCAATCAGTAACCAAACGATATCTTCCAACACCATAGATATTAGGGTCCTGAACCACATAGGTCAGGTCAAACAATCTTTGACCTAAGGGCCCCTCATATGTAGATCACATATAATATGGGATTGTTGTAAGAGTGTGATTTGAAACATAGAATTCTTGTGGACACTTCAGGATCATGACTTGGACAGACACCTACAGTGAATGATCTAGAGCAACAAAGGTACATTCAGGTACAAGAAGTAAACCATGCACAAGCGTAATTAACTCATTTGAGAGAACTGAAAAATTGGCTCCAAAATCAATATTTCGTTGATGTCTGCTTATTCTCCCTCTCTAATTCTCTACTTCTTTTTCCCACCTTTTACCTTAAAGATCAGATTCCAACAAGTTTTTGGATTTCTTTTTTTCTCACTAGCTATGTGCTTTTTATTATATATGATAGATTCATATTTAAAATTGTCATTTATGTATAGGATTGTTGTGTGATGGCAAGACATACATTAGCCATGCCCTTTTTGACACCCTTTTTATGTGTATGAAATCAGAGTTGCAGCTGTAAAAGTAGCCTCTTCAAAAGCAAGATAAGCAGCATTCAACAGACCCAAATGTGATCCAACCCTTCTTAGGACTTCACACATAGCTGGGAGCAAATGAGCACCTTCTAATATATTTTGATATGCATACTTATTACTGAACATTATTTAGCATTTTTTGCAATGGAGAATCCAGTCAAGTCTACAAGGCCTCCAATTCTAACTTGGAAAGCAAGGAGTAGTGGAGAACTCCATTCCTGTTCTTAATTTGGTTTCTTAAAGATTAGACGGTTGGCAAAGAAGTTTTCTCTTTAAGGAGAGAGATTGGCTTTTATTGAAAGTGTTTGGAGGCCATTCCCAACCACTTTTCATCAAATTACAAAAATTCAAAAAACTGATGGCATTGAGAATTGAGAGGATAACGAGGAAAGGTAAGTCCAAAGAAAGAGGGGGTAGTCAAGTGGATAGAGATTCATAAGCAGGGAGTGATTAGGGAGGCCTAGACATTGGTAATCTGGAGCTTACAAACAAGGTGCTGACAGGGAAATCATTACAGATACTTTTGAAAGAAATGGGTTCCTTATGAGCTAAAAGCGTTGGTGAGTCATCATGAACTCAACAATAAACCCTCAAACACTTCTCTCTTTAAGCCTATTCTTTCCATCTGCTCCGAAGAAGTAATATCATTGAAATATCTGATAAACACTAGTGACCATCTGGCAATCAACAATCAATGTTTTCCAGCCAACATTTTTTTGACACATGGGAAAGTTTCCAATTTCATAACATCTCTTGAATAATGTGTATTATTGCATGAATTAACGTATAGTATGAAGTGTTTTAGATCATTTTATGAAAAATTTTGTTAATAGAATATAGACGAATACATAAAATTCTGTATATGAATTGTTCAAAGACCTATATATAATTAATTGGTTATCTAAAGACCTAAACACAAATATTCTTTGTATCACGTAGGCCATGCATTTCCTACATGACCTTGACATCCTAAAAACATTGAAAAGGACACTAGCTCTAAATTTACCAAACCACACAGAAAGACTACGAGTACGGGTGCCATTTCCCTACAATGTAGAGAAAAGATAATGTCAATAATAGGCACCTTCATGGGTATTGATCCTGTAACATCCTATAACACATGCACTGATGCACAAGGGACTCAAGTTAGTTTACTATAAATACTCAATTACGTGCTTTGGCCAAATAACACTTTCACACTCAACTACATCTTGTCTCTATCTCTAGGCCAACATACATATCAGATAACCCAATCCTACTATAGATTAGCAAGTAATTAATGCTTAGTTATTATTGCAAGAAAACTGAAAACCTGAAATCAAATTGAATTATATCACTCTATTCCTATGATTGACCTGAGAATGAGCCTAGCAAATGTTACAATCCCTTGATCATATGATCTTAAAATCAAAATAAAGTGCTCAATTGAATTAAGCCTTTCTCCAAACTATAAGGGGTCAGCTACACTAATTCAACTCCTCCACTTTGCTTTATCAAGGGCTTAGTTGACACTGACATTATAAATTCATGTCATAATTAATCTACAAGAGTTTTATCCTAGCTACGGATCAACTTTACCTAGACATATGTATATATAGTCAGAATTATAAGACCTACTTCTTCCCCATTAGGCATAGAAGCTTACAAAACTCAAAGAACTCTCAGCCTCTTCAAAGTAAATTTTCCCTTCAGAATTCTAGAGATTGTGTCTCCATCAAGTGCCTTGCAGGGACGGCAACAAAAAACTTGACCTCCCACTTACAATTTTTTGCAAAAACATATGGCCCTCAGTAAAATAAGTTACTCTATATCCCCTACTTTTCTACAAACTTCTACCACAATATTTACTTGGCAAACATAGACACATTGAGCTTACCTCACTATGATTAAAAACACGGGAAGAAGCTAAAGTCCATTCAAGGAACCAACAAATTCAGAGTCCAAAACAACAAAAGAGAAAGAACAGAATCTCATCGTAAAATGCAAGTACACAGAACACAACACATTGGATTACGTCAAAATAATTCAAGAATTAGAGTAGAAGAAGAACCGAAGAAGATCATCAGCTCAATTCCGTAATTCAATTACCTGAATTGAGTATCCAATCTCCCTCAATGAAAGCACAACACTAATCATCAGCAATTGCCCCGGCTGCATTGTTAGATCTGCAAGAACCTGTAAGAAACGGCTAGAAACTTAGACCAAACTCCAATCAACAACAAACAGAAACCAAAATAGAACGAATCAACAAACTCGAGATAAAGAAGGAAAAAAAATGTACAATATCAAGGTAATTAGTACCAATGCAAGCTGGGGCTTCCTCAACCCAATCCGCACAGCCGGAGGCCAGCTAGAAACCAACAAAGAAGAAGAAGAAGAAGAGAAAGAAGAATTGACATCATTAGAATCTTTCTGCTGAAACTTGTCAAATAACTTGGACGGCTCAAACCGAATCCCTTCGCCAAAATCTAACCCACTCATCTCAACCAAACCCTTCCAATCCCGAAGAGTAGGAGTTGGAACATCGTCATCATGATTACGATCACGACTTATAGAAATCCCAGATTTGTCCATTACAGAACCAGGCAAGAACATCTGGAACAGTACAACCACGAAGAAGAACACGGCGACAGTGCAAATCCATTGGACGTAATCGACCTTCTCGAACAGCAAGAAGCGAGCAAATCTCGATCTCGGCCTGTGAAACAACGCGTTTCGATCGATTCTGTTAGAAGACGAAGAACGAAGCGACGAAGGAGCTCTCTTCAATGGAATCCCTCCTGCTCCTCCTTCTAGTGAACCCATCTCTTCGATTCACCGCTTTCCCAAGACATCCCACAACACAAAATCTTCCTCTTCTTCTTCTGTTTCTTCTTCTTCAAATTAAAGCTGAAGAAATTTCATTTTCTCTTGCGTTTTGTTTTCTTCTGTGTTGAAAGCTGTTGAAGAAGTTCTTTGAGTTGTACAGTTGGAAGCCACTGCCGCTGCCGCTGCCATTAAAAGGAACGCAAGATGGCTGTGACCGAGCATAGCAGTTGAGTAAAAGATTAGTGAGGATTATATTATTCAGACATAAAGAGCAAGCGAGAGAGAGAAGTTGGGAGACACCAAACGAGACGCAGCACGTGTACGTTTTACCATTTCGTCCCTTGGATCATCATATCTGACGTATCTTTAAGATAATCTAAGGGAACAGACTCTGAGAGTACACCAGCGGAGTCCGTCGAGAGGGAGGAGCAAGGGGGCGTAGGTTAAAAGCCGTGCGCACCTGGATGACGTGGCAGAAGCTTTCTTCAATCGTCAACGATAGGTTTTACTTTTTAGGTAAATTCTTCGGTGATTTTTCGATATTTTTTTGGACTTTTGCTAAATAAATATATTTTATATTATTTCGTGTTAAATACTAATTAATTTTTGCACCATGAAAATGATGTGAGAGCAGAAGATTAAGAAACGCTAAATACTCGGGAATCTGAGAATCTTTTAAGTCCATCAACATATCGAAGCGTCGGATTCAATGTCTGAACGTTTCCTCAAATGCCGAGAATGCCCTTGATACAACGGTGCTGAACCTCGGAACGGAACGGGGCGAAATGGGACGGGACGGGAGTTTTCCCTTGTGGTGGTTCTTTTTGTTGACCGTAATGCCCATTTAATAGCGACTTTGTTGAAAATGTTATTAAGGTATTAATTTTTAAATGGATAATTTGT
>JAJIYU010008426.1:0-18070 GCA_030144865.1 Tinospora cordifolia | reverse complement strand
GAATTTTATTTCTCTTAGATCATGTTCTGAAATTTATTTTATGATTTTAGAATATGTGATTAACAAAGATGATGGTGATAATAACCACGTACCATCATAACACACATGTGGAGTGTTATGGATGTTCTTTTCATATAGTATGCCCATATGGTTTTTTTTACCTAAGTGTTTGGTTGGTGGGTAAGCTCCCTTGAAGTTTCAAAAGTCCAATAGAATTGGCTATATGATGCCATATTCCACTCTAAGGAGGCACTTAGTAAAGAACATTAAGGGTTTCAAAAACCCTTTTGGTCTAAATTACAACTTTAAACAATTGGTTGTTTGAAACGTCTAATGTATGCAAATGTTTGAATTATGGATGTGTTATTGAGTTGAGTTTGAAAAATGGTTGTTTAATTAAGATCCACTAAGCTTTATGCTCACCCCTTCTTTTTATTTTTCAGAAATTTGAAATCATGAAGGTCATGAGATTTTGGATAGCTTTTTATCAAGTTTCTATTTTCTTAAAGTTTATTTTTAATGTAAGGGAATGTTGCCCGATTTTGAAATAAGACTTTCGCTAAAAATTGATTTTTATTTTGAGTTTATGAATCCCTTTTGAGAAACAATGTAATGGTCTATTCTTGAATTAGAAAGTTATGTACTTTCTTTTATTAATAAAGAAGTTAAATTTTTCTTTACCTTTAAATGCCTTGATTTATTAAATGTGAAATTGCACTATTAAATTTATTCTAAGGCATGTGGTATTGAAAAATAGAAAGTCAAGTGTGTGTCGCTTGTAAAGTAACATGACCTAACCCACCAATTGGTTAAGTCTACCGTCAAAAGGAACGGTGGTTATGTCCAACTCTCAAATCAAAGAATGTAGGGGTTGGGGTGTTACAACCTGGGCCGAGACCATACATTGGTTCTCGGTTGTAATACCCCGACTATTTTCTGTATATATATGTATGCATATATCATTTAATTGATTAATTGGTATAGACACTTGTATATATATTAATTAGTACCTAAGTATGTGACACTTTATTGGTGCATATACGTATATATATATATATATGTCATTGATACGAAATTAATTAATTGGCATAGAATTATATAAAGATGTGCATTAATTAATATTAGACATATAGAAATGTTGGATAAATATATTCTTCTCTATTTAAATAAGAAATTAATATTTTAAATAATATACTTAGTATGATATTAATATATATAGAAAAGTATGTGTGTAAGGTATTAATTCGATGCATTCATGAAAATAATATTTTATTTAATATGGTATTAATATATATAGAAAAAATATGTGTAAAGTAGATACATTAATAAATATAATATTTTATTTAGTATGATATTGAGATATGTATATAAAGGAATTAGTTAGATGCATGTATAAAAAAATTTTAAAATGAAAAATAGCTCTATATATATATATATATATACGTAACTTAAAAAAAAAAGAAATAGGTGGAATGGCGCGCCGCGCACAGGCCCTTGGGCGCCTTTATATATATAAAAAATTGCGAAAAACCAAAAAAATATCACGAAAAATACCTAAAAAAAATACGAAAAAACCCTAAAATCTCAAATTTAAAACCCTAGCTACCAAGACCTAACAAAATGGAAGTTCTTCTTATTTGGAAGGTGAAAAATGATGAATCTAACCCTATAAGACTCTATATAAACCCCCTCTGCTCTATCCATTTCATTCATTATAAAGTAAGAGTTGAAATTCTTCTTGCTTTCTCTTTGCCTCATTCTTGGCAACCTCAATCCTTGTTCTTCTTTTCTTGAGCTATTCTAAATAGCTTGCGAAGTAGTAGCAACAAAGTGCTACAAAGATTTTAGGAAACGATCTTGAGGTGAATTTTTTTCCTTTCTTTTAATTTATTATTTTGATTTAAATAATGCTTACTTGTTTTATTAGTTTGATTTTATTCTTGTCCTTTGTATTTATATTATTCGATTATTATATTACTTATGACCAAGAGAGTATGTTCTGTAGTTGTGTCTTGTACGATCTTCTACATCAGAAATCGAAAGTTAATATGAATGTTATACTGTTAGAGCTATTATTTATCAATATATTGTTTATGACCAAGAGAGTATGCTCTGTAGTTGTGTCTTATACGATGTTCTACATTAGAAATCAAAAGTCAATGTTCATGTTATACTGTTTGAGTGTTTAAATACTGTTGAAATGTTTATTTATTATACCATTGCACACATAAATAAGATTAAACAAAGATTTCAACCACGCACTGGTACGGGGGACTTTTTGTGTTCCATGTAGAATAAGAACTGGTTGTCAGTACTGACATCGGAATGGAACGAGTTTGTAACACCCCAATTTTCGACCGGTCCTCCGTTCATGTGCTATCTCACGTGTGGATCGTCGCCCGATGAAAATTGAGATGTTACCTAAACTTTTATTCTTTCAAAATCTTTTCTTCAAATCACTTTCATATAAAATTTTTGTTTTCAAGTCAATGTCTGAAAAATTTCTCATATATAACAGAAGAGTAAAAAAAAAATTTCGAAACATTCACCAAGTTCCTTAATATAGATCATAAATAATGTAGCAGAAAATATTTTTAAAACTATTCATTTAAACCAAATTCGTTAAACAAGGAAAGTCGTTGCAAGATAAAACAACCAAAGTTAAACTAATGTAAATACATTAAAACAATCCAATAAAATACATAAAATATGACCTCCAAGTTACCTATTCTAGACGACCTCCCCATGAGGTGTCCAATTCAGAATGCGGGTCCTCTGACGTGAGTCGACATATTCTACGTCCAGGTGTACCTGAAAATAAAGTGGGAGTGAACTCAAAAGCTCAGTGGATCGATCCTACACATCACATGCATTATACAGACCCAATCCAAAACATTACAAGCACTTCCAAACATTAGGCGTTCAAGCATTCAATTGTTTTAGTCGTACTCTAAGACCGGAAGAGGGTTGAGATGCCTCTCGGTATTCCCTGTGATCCAATCAAATCTCAGAGGGTTCCAATAACCGTCTAAAATCAGTCATGTCATCACTATCACAGTCTAAGAGAAAGTACTTATCGCGACGTCGTACCGTCTCCCAAAGACTACAAGCTGTCACAGTGCAGCTCCGGGTGGGAATACCTACGATCCGCCTTGTGGCTCGATAATCTCAAGCGGTGACATATAGGAGATGCCACCTCGATCTACTTCAGGCTCGTCGATCGTACCGATACGTAGATTCTAAATACTTATTTTAGTTTTACAAACAATTTCACTCATGTCAACCATCACGCATATCATAGAAAATAAATCAAATAATATAGGTTATTCACACGGGTAAATAATGAAATCTAAATGCATGGTTTCCTATTAATGCATGCTATAGATAAACAAGACACAATTTAAATATATCATCACACCATCATCCAAGCACGCCAATCAAGTTTACTCAATTTTTTAACAAAATTCTAATAATCCTAGAACTATTCAAACAAATGTTTTGAATCTTAAATCCGTATAATACAAATGAGCAAGGAAGTTACGTCCACCTGATTATGCCAATCTTCAAGGCTCCTTGCTTTCCTTTGAAATCCTCGATACGTTAATATATAGATCTGAAATTTAACACTTAATAGAATTACTCTTAGACTTAAATAATTTTTAAGATAATTATGGAGTTCAAATATTACTTCCAATTAATTTAGGGTCATTCTAGAATTCTAAAATTTAATACATTCTCATTCAAATTAGTTTCTAAGTCTTTCTAAATTTCCTAAATTTAAAGTTTCAACTTTAATAATTTACTTGCAAGCTTTTATCATGTAATCACAGTTCTAATAACTTCATCGTCATAATTTCAATAATTTATTTACAAGTCTTTTCGTAAAAATTAGTTTTCTAATGACTTAATCTTCACAATTTAAATAAGTTATTAATATTATAATTAACTTAATTACGAACAAAATAAGACTTCTATATATTAGTTTCAAGGCTTAAAATCTCATTTCCTCCTTATAAGAATTTCAAGGCTCTCAGTAGTTTATTTATTTATTTTTTTTATATAAATTTAACTAACTAAAATAATTAAATGTTAAAATCTTCAATATTATTTTTCATCTGTTGTATAAAAATTATTTCTAATCAAATCAGGGTTATACCCGTAGAATCTTTTAAATTAGGTTTCTAAGATTATGAAACTTTCTTTTCGAATTTCTAAATATTTAAAATAGATTAAATCATTTCAATAATTTATTCTAAATTATCTTTATCTCAAGATAACACGAATAAACAAGTAAAATAATATTAAATTTCCATACTTTTCATTAGAGGAATCCAAAACTAGGTCGATCATTGTTGTCTTCGCGCAAACACGTCCAATGATAAATTTCCATAGCAAATGTACTATTACAATTTTCATTCTTCAAACATCAACCGGAAAATTAATCCTAAGTTCAAGATGAAACCAAGCTTAAATCTGAAAAATCAAACCTCATCACCAAATTAGTCAATCCAAGTTCCTCATTTCCGTTTCCAACAGTTCATGGACCATTTGCATATGTTCACCTTCTTCGTTTCGACTCCAATGCACAAGCTCACAGTTGGAATTTCTCTCCTCTTTCACGTCCAATTAGTCATCCACTTCATCAGACCAAACATGCACCAACTGCCCTAATCAGATAACGCACCAGCTGAAATTCTAAAATTCTGGTTTATCTCTTTTTTCCTTCACGGTCCAACAACTTACACACACGCATCTCCCAAATCAACAAGCAATTCAGATCATTCTTCTTCTCTTCTTCTTTGTTTCATCAGCAACGCCCCTGTTTTGATTGTTATCTGCATGGCGTTCCTCTTCTTCATTTCATCATCTTGTTCGTCAACACACACCACCTGATTTTTCAATCTTCGGTCGGCAGCTAGGGAGCAACAGCAGCAGCAAACTATGCTGCTCTGTTTCCGTTCCATCAACCGTTACCAGCAAGTTTTTTCATTCTTTGCTTGTTCACCGTCCAAAACAAAGCACACTACACCTTTCATTGCTGGTTCTTCTTCTTCACCGCCGGCTACAACCTCTCAATCAAAAATTCCAATTCACATCCAGTAGCTCGGATCTTCTTCTCCTCACGCTTCGTTCATTTAGATGCTGCCACCCATAACCCAGCACGTTGCTGGTTTTTCTTCTTCATTTCAACCATTTCCAGTTCGCCGAAAATAGGAAATCACGGCCAAAAAATCTGCTAATAACTCCCTTGTTGCACCAATCGAACACCCAAAATAGAGTTTCAGATTTCTTTTCCTTTTCAGTTGATCAGTTTCAACATCCCCATCACGGTTCTGCACAACAACTCCAAGCAATAGCTGTATCTTCCCTGTTTCATTTCCTTATCGCAGCACAACTGCCATCACAAAACAGTGCATTGCTCTGGTTCTTCTTCCTCACGGTTGGATTGCAGCAGCAGCAGAATTTCTTCTTCTGTTTTCTGGTTTCAAACCCATTTCAATTTTTTTTTCTTCTTTGGTTCGGCACCAGCAACAAAACGCATCACACACATCATCTTCGTTATTCTCTTCTTCGTTCTTGTCCATTCGGCCACCATGTAAGCAACTCCCCTCCTTAACAACGCAGCAGCAATATTCACTTCCACCAACCTCTCTTGATGCTTCTTCCTCCTTCCAGCAAATTCTCCGTTGCTTTTCTAAATTCCAATAATTTTTCTTTTTTTCCCCTTTTTTTGTACTTAGTTTTATGTTATTATTATTATTATTGTATTATTTTTTTTCCAATGGTTTGCTCAATCTTTTAAATCCAGATTTTTTTTTAATCACCAATCAAATTTTTATTTTTCAATTAAAAATTTTATTAACCAAGAAAATTCGATACTTTACTTCATTTTTTCAAACTAATATTAGATATGCATTGACTTTATCTTATTATGTACATATTTATATTTTTGATGAATTTCTAACTTTAAATTTTAATTCTCGACATTATTTTCATATTACACTGATCATAATAAACATCAAGTATTTACTTCACATATTTGCATAGCTATAAAACATAATTTGTTTTTGTTATTTTATTTCGAAACATCATTTCATTCATCCTTTTTCTTTTCCTATAAAAGAAATATTTTATTTTATTTATCTATTCATTTGCTCACGATGTGGCACGCTCGCAAAGTTCTGGAGTGTTACAGATTTTAGGAATGATCCCACTAGAGATGAGTTTGAGTTTCAAAAATGATTTCTCTCCTTAGATTTGGAGTATAGAGGTTATCTCCATTCGGTCTAAATTACGATCGAGCAATATATTGTTTGAATTGATTTAATCCTTGAAAGTGTTTGATATGCTTGTATTATTTGGTTGCAATAATGAATTAAATAGATAGAATGATTCACTGAGTTTTTGAACTCAACCCTATCTTTGACATTTCAGGGAATTGATTTATCAACTCACGTGGAAGATTTTTTATTAAGAAATTTCTTTATTTCATTGTAGGGCATGTGAGCCCAAGCAAAATTATTTATTTAAATTTTGAATTTATTTTCCACTGTAACAGTTCATGTACTCTGAATTTTTGAAAAAATAAATAAAGAGTTTTGTTTTATTTATAATGTCATGAATGATTAGAAAGGTAAGAAAAGAAGAACGTAGTACGAGCCCGTCTCCCGGGTGGCCCAAGATTATTGATCGAAGGAAATTAGAGCGTTCGATGACGTGGATGATGGGGCTCGGGAGGCGGGGTGTTACATCGGTCCACCTAGACTAAGACCCAGCTTTGAGTCTCAGACATAGGTAGCTGAGCCCATACATTGGGTCTTGGCCCTGAGTGGCCGAGACCCACTAAATTGAGATCCAAACGCTTAGATCAATACATTATCTTGCATTTTTCAGGGCATGCTTTTAAAACAAAGCCGAAATTCCTCATTTCTGATGATATATAAATAAATTGAATAATCTGTTATATAATATGTATATAATAGTATTCAAGGATGATTAGTTAGTAACACACCAAGATTAGTTAGTAAACATTTATATCAAACATTCAATTAAGGATGATAACATATAAATAACTTGAATTATCCTTTATATTACATTTGTAAACAATATCTTGTACATGTACTCTGTAGCAAATAATACATAGAGAAAGTAGTTGCTAACACTCTACGGACTAATAAGACTTTATGATATCTTTGTTGTGTACTTTTCTTTTTTTATATACATCTAAAAATTTGTAGTGGCTTGCCCAGTCTTCTGCTTGTGGATATTGCATTACGTGCCACTCTTTTAAAATTGAGGAATGGGTAAATTAGTCACATGCATAATTATTTACCAAATTAGAGCAAGAATAAAGTATAAAGTGATTGCCCTCACAAAGTGGTTCCCATTAACATAGCTTATCTCGATCATATTTCTTATTTCATAAGGTAATGCTTCATTTTATAGCGGGAGGAATGTTATGTATTGGTCACTAGATAATTGGACTAACACTACATTAAAAGTAGTTGCCAACAATAAACTCATGTCAGGTAGTGTCATCCAATTTTATGGTGGAATCGGTGATTGGTTACAAGTTAGTAACTCCTTCATTTGTTGCATCCTAGTTGAACTAAGTGGCATACTAGGCTTCAAAACTGTTAGGCCCAGCTAGCATATCAATCCTCACTTTCTGCTAACCATCTTTCTCAAGACTGAGGCCTGCTGTAATGATGCGATATCTACAATTATCGTCGGCCTTGGTGTCAACCACATTAAAAATGTGATCATGCCACCCAACATGAAATGCCCCAAGATAAGTTGATGTCATCCTTGACCGAGTCTTATGAACCTTTTGCTTCAAAACTTTCTTTTTCAATAAAACATTGGAGGAGGAGCTCGAACCAATAGATAGAACATGCTCAAAATGGGAGGGTTCTCACTTTATATCCACCTTTTTCGGCTTTCGTTTTATTTTTATTTTTTCTTTAGGCATAACAACAGAGGATGTGGATGGAGAAACCGTTTTTAAAAGTTGTTACATAATCTTTTTTCTTCTATTTTCATCACTTCTCTCTATCTTATTTGCCACTTTTTCTAATAATGCTCTGTAATTAAAGTCTCACGATTTTATGGGGTTATCAAGGCTAAGTCTTTGCCAATGAACATGAATATCCTCTAATGGGATTGGCAAGTAGGCCACTTCATACCTAGCCAGCTCATGAGCACATGAAAGCCTATGTGTTGTACGTAACACACAGCCACAATACACTTGATCAACACCAATATTTAGTACACGCTGCAACTTAAGTTGAATCTTTTCTAGTGCAACCCTAGAGATGAATTCATGCAACAATATGAAAATAGAACTTCGTATTAATGTACAATGATACTTGAATTCTTCTCAAATGATGTTTTGATCTCCCTGTGTTGTAGCTCAAGCATTGCATTGATTGCACCCTATGACGGCACAAAATTCCCTTATGAAGACCCGATGTACCTTTTTATTTGGTGTGTGCACTCTTCGCCCTAGTTGTTGTTGTGTTACCAAAGTGGATCACCTTATTAGTCCAAGCTATTACAAACTTCTCTTTAAAGTGGTTCAACCAAATATTTTTCACATATGCAAGTACATTATCAAGTGCATTATATTCGGTTTCCATAAGCTTGAGCTTTTCATTTTATTCAGCCTCTATACCATTGTTCACCAAGTATTCCACTTATGAAGAAATTCTTTGAAATCATCATCCCCTTGAAGCATTTCTTTAGTGTTAGCCAAAACATTCTTGTTGATGTCGTATATACACAATAAGTTTGTACATTTGGAAAAGACATTGACAACTACATTCATAAGGGTCAAATCTCTATCAGTGATAATCACATTAGGCCAAAGAAATCCATCAATCAATTATTTCAATCTCTCTAGACACCAAGTGAATTGTCATCTTTTTCAGCAGACATATACTCAAATGCAACAACAAATGTCATCTCTGTAGATGTCACACCAACAATCTGTAAAATTGGATATTCGTACTTATTTGTTTTGTACGTACAATCAATTAACAACACTTCAAAAAATGATATTAGAAACTCAACTGAATGAGGATGAGCCCAAAATATGTATTTCATTGCATGACGTTTAGCTTCACATCTATGTCATTCAGTGTATTGTGATTCATCCAATGTTACATTTGTTTCTTACCCCAACTGTTATCATCCTTAGCTTTTGTCTTGCATTGTGCATAGTCCTCAAAGTGGATAAATTCATTGTATTTCTTTCCTTTAACGTTATTAAAATTTATCTTGGTCGTGCATTGCCCTTTGTTATTTGCAACATGACATCAATCTCATCACTATCCAACCTACCAGCATATGAGTGACCTTTAAGATATTTTGTTGACGGGTGATTGTGAGTATTACTGCTACAGTTAAGATTCATATACTCTTATTCAGGTTCTTTTCATTTAACAAAAAGGGACAATCACACTTCTTCGTTCTTGTCTTTAATCTTCCTTTGACTTTTTTCTCATTGTCAACACATTGCTTTTTGAGTCATTTCTTGTACAACCAATATCTTTCACATGCAAAATTTATTCTTACTCTTCACCATTTCATCCGACATTAGAGTTCTTGATGGTCACAACGAATCCATTGATCTTACCTTCATTTTGTGCCCATGAAATCATTTCTTCCCTTGACCTAAAAGATCCTGCGATGTAAATTGCTTTGTATAATCAACAATCATATCAGTGCATTCTTCTTCAATCTAAAATTATCAAAATAAATATTAATTAGTCAAGGGAACATAAAAAAATAGGAATTAAATGCAAGAGGCATAGTTTCGACTAGACAAAGTCGAGACTTACAATGTGAGTCTCGACCAAACAAGATTGAGATTCATACTATGAGTCTCGGTCATCTCTAATTGTGACTCTTCACATGAGCTTGAATCATGCAAGGTTTTGACAGAGCTTGAAATATACTTTATTCAGCCTATAGTGCTTGCAAAATCTATTTCTTGTGTCATTTCTTATAAAAATTACCTAAATCTTGATCTAAACGAGAGACTTAACTTGAACAACCAAATGAATGAAAATGACATTAGTTTGTTACATTTTTTTTTTCATTGCAATCTTAAAATGAACTTTACTAGGTAAATAGCATACAAACCTTATAGAAAAGTAGCCGAAATGCTCATCGGAAAGTTGATTGGAATGTGAGAGTGTTCGCTGGAGATGGTAAAGTGAGTTGTGAGACCGATGAGTAGGGTAGGGTGGGGTGAATGAGGGTCTTTGGGGATAAGTGGAATAATTAATGAAGAATAATTTAGTTATTTTATAGAGAGATAAAATGAGATTTAAATGGTGGGGTGAAGTGAACCACCTAAGGAGTGAATTTAGCGGTATTCTTTTGGGCTTTTTACATGTCTATATAATATTCAGGAATATATTACAAAAATATCATGTATTTCAATGTTATATAGATATTCAATTTTTAATTACAAAAATGTCAGAAATTGAAAAGCAGGAAAATCCCGTAAAATTAGCAATTGAATTTTTTATTACTGTTCATCGTACTATTCATTGGCACTGTTCATTGTTACTGTTTATTGTCTTTCATCACCGCTTTGCAGGTCTTTAAAAAGCTTGAGTTAAATCGAGCAAATCGATTTAGGGCATTATTAAATTGAAAACAATCAAGATAATAAATTTAAGGCACAATAAACGGGATGAATAAGACAAGATTGATAGTAAACGCAATAAACGAGATTCTGAGTTCAAATAATATGAGAAGTTACAATTCATCAGCACTGTTAATATGTATATTTTGTTAATATGAGAAATTACTGTTCATTGCAATAAATTGAATTCTGAGTATGGTATATTATGATATATTTTGGTATATTTTGTTTATATTTTTTATAATATGCATACAATATATAAAAAGTAATATGTATACTAAATTCTGAAGCATATTTTGGTATATTTTTGTTATTTTGGTATATTTTATTTATATTTTTGATAATATGTATACTAAATATACCAAAATATACCGTTTATAATCAACATAACAGTTCTTTGTGCCCAAAATATATGTAAATATACCAAAATATACTAAAACCTGTTAAAGAGGTTTGTATATATTTTGGTATATTTGTTTTGTATATTATAAAATATAGGTAAATATATCATCATAATCTGTTCATAATCATTATATCATGATTTTTCTCATTTGAAATCGATATAGCTTATATATGTACTATAATATACCGAAATATACCAAAGTATACCCCAACCCATCACATAAGTATAAGTATATTTCTGAATATTTATGGTATATTTACTATACTTCCTGTATATTTCAATAAATTTGTGTATATTATAGTAAATATATGTGTATATTGTACAAGACAGGTAAATATATCATCATAATCTGTTTCATAATCATTATAGCTGATCTTTGTGCCAAAGTATACCAAAATATACCGAAATATATCAAAATATACAACCTTTATTCATTGGTACTGTTCATCGTATTATTTGAGAAATATACAAAAATATATCGAAATATACAACCTTCATCATCGGTACTGTTCATCACTGTTCATTGTTACCATTTGAGAAATATACCGAAATATACAAAATATACAACCTTCATTAATCTGGACTGTTCATCGTTTTTTATCACTGCTTTGTAGGTCTTTAGAAAGCTTGAGATATCTTGTACTGTTCATCGACACTGCTCATTTTACAACTATTTTTTTCCTACTTTATCAAACAATTATGATACAATTGCAGTTGAAAATCGAGAAAGAAGGACACGATGCGATAATAGCGCTGCTGGATTTCTATGCAGGTATTATTGTAAATAAAATCGTAATACTGATAAAAATGAAAAATAAAAAATTTTTGAAAAAAATTTTTAATAATATTTTTAAAATAATGTGATATTATGTAATTTTCTATATTCTTTTTTTATAGACATGTGCTGTTCGTGTAAATTTACAACAGTGGCCGTCATGCATCGGGCCGAAACTGGGCTTAAAAAGCGTGGCCCAGCCCAAATGACTGAGTTATCGTTCTTAACAGAACCAACACGTAGCGTCATGTTGAAAAGACCAGACCAGGTTTTGATATTTCCCAGCTACGGCGGATATTTTTCTCCTTCTTCTCGAGCCAACGTGCTTCGCTTCCAAACCACTCTTTTGATTTTTCATCCTTCATTTATTTAACGCCCGTTATTTCATTCATACAATAACTTTCTTCTTCCCCAAAATTAGCTCAAACACAAGAAGACAAAAAGAACAAGAAGGAAACGGTGCTTGGAAGGCTCGGCTTTATTGAATTTCCCTGTCCGCCCTTCGTGTTCTCACCAGTCTCTGCAATGGCCTCGTCGTCCTCTCTAATGGCGGCGGTTCCTCATATCTGCTGCTCTTCGAACCGCAAAGACAAATTTCATAGCAGAACGAGTTTGAATTTCGTTCTTCCACCTCCCCTGGCGAGTTGCAGACCTTCAAACGAAATCAATGCGAAGCGCCTCTCCTCCCCGTCCCGATCGAGGTAGGCTTTCTGAGCTCACAAATTGTCATTCCCTCGAGGTTCTAGGGTTTTTGTGTTTCTCTGGAGTTTAATTTCAAGTTTCTTAGTTTCTTTTTTTGTTTATTTTTGCTTTTATTGAGAGATAATTTGAGCGATAGGGCTTTGGAATTGTATGCTATAGTTTCTAATTTGTTCCAAGTACAGAGTGGAATTCAGCGTTTGGGTCGGCATTTTTGGTTTATTTCTGCAACACCTCCAAGTTGACATTTTGACTGGAAAGAGCAGCTGAATTTGTGTCTATTTTCCTGTAATTCTTCCTATTATGTTCTTGTGAGACCAATTTTCCATTTTGGTTCACTCGCTTGTTGTGCAGTGCAATTTTGGTTGAAATTTCAGTTTGAGTATGGGCTAACTTAGTGGAAGCGGATTTGGAAATTGTGAGGCTCTTAGCCGATGGGTTTAGAGTTCAAAAAAAAAAAAAAAAGAATCACGATTTATTATTGCAACATGTCTCACTTGTTGAAAATGTTCTGCTATTGTGGATTATCTGATTCAACGTGTAATCCTATAGGCTTACTTATGCTGTAAAATTAGTCCTACGATTTACATGCTTTGGCAGGAAATGTGCCAGCTGCTATGAGCATTTGTAATTGATGAAATTATAGTCATCACTCTCAAGCGTTCACCTGTGATGCGTGATGCATCTGCTACTAGTTGAGATGATTTTGTCATCTCATTCTATCATATAGTGCTATGTAGAGTGGCATCTTCTAAATGTTTTAAGTGCATATGAATTTTGAATTTGCATTGTTTTTTAATCCCTTGTGGATTTGGTCCTTCCAAGAATTGTAAAAGTACAGGGAAGAAGTGTTTCTTGTTATGGTTTGTTGAACATTCCTGTTTGCTTTGGCAGAAGGTTTTCTTGATCACTAGTTGATTGAGATTCTCTAATCATCCCTCAGGATGCTCCATATTTGCAACTGCATTTCTAGTTTGGAAATCATTGTAAGTACAGAATGGTGTGTAAATTCTAGTTGCTCAAAACATTTATGAAGCCAATATTACGTCTGGCGTGCTTGCCAGATAAAACTTGACTAATATAAACGGAAAGCTTTACTTTCAGTTCTTAATAAAAAAATAATTAAGAAATGCTTATTGTTACTGTGTTTATTGCTCTTCTCTATTTATCCAGAAATGAGTTAATGTTGTTGGTGAGTCAATCATCAATTCTGTCGATTTACTGCTTTTTTTCTTGATAAGAATATTGACTTTTCTCATTTTATTTGTTGATGAAAAGGTTGTTACGTGGTGGTGGCTGTAAAAGATTACAAGCTTACAAGAGGAGTAGCATGTGGAAACAACACAGTTCTGTTGTCTATAACCCATTTAGTTTAGTATCATTACAAGAACATGATAGACATATTGCTTGCTTTCATTACCGTCGGTATCATTGCTCCAGATTTAAGAGATCTTCATTTGGGGTTTTACATGACAAATTAACCTTCCCCCAGTCAAGGCGTTCTTTATGCAACATATCTGTAAGTAACTAGCACATTTAAAATGACTTTGACTTACTGCTTCTGTATGAACCTGTGGAAAGTTTCAGTTATAAAAATAGATCTATTTCACTAATTGTAAGACATTGAATTACTTGAATGTATCAACAAATGATTCTTTCTTATAATGAATTTTGAAAGAAAATTTTTGGGGCTACAATAACCAGCTTGATTCTCACCTCAGTTGATAGTATCTTGATTCAAATTTGGGAATCCTGTGATTAATTGTTTGACAGTCGCCATCCATTGCTCTAGATGCCACATATGAATCCCAATATTTGTGAATTCCCTTGAATTGGTCTCAATTAGAAAAAAAATCTTGTGATTGAAATGTGGACTTGCATGATTTGACAATTCAAACCGGTGTTCCCTATCAACAAAAAAAGATACATTTTTTCTTATCTTTTCAATTGCATGTTTTTGAACTAGCTAATTCTTTCTTTTTTTTTGTTGTTAATAGATTATATTTATTTATTTAACTTTTGACTCCCTATCATGCTTTGAACCATTTTAAAGTGTTATTTTGGACAAACTTTGGTTAATTTAAATAATGTTTGAATGTTCAAAACTTTGAACATTAAAAATTCATTGATTAGATTTACTAAATAAAACACACATAAATAAAACGTTAAAATTTATAATGAAGATCTAGTATAACATTAAAGAAAAATGCAGATACATGTCATTAAAAACTAAATTTATATATAGTTCACAATTCGATTCATTTTTTTTTTTTTGAAAGGAAACTAGATAATATTATATTAAATAAGAAAGACAAGCTTCTAGATGAGTTATCTGGGCAACATTACATAGACTGCAAAATGTTGTACCAGTTGCCAATCCAGTCCCCAAAATTGTACTCACGACATAATTAATTTGTAGAGATCCATGTACGAAAAATAATGATGGATCTCTCCCACATACTAGTAACATCTTTGCAAGTATTATTAAACATGCTATTGTTTCTTTCCTCCCATACACTAAACCAAATAGCAAACGTTATTGTTTTCCTATAGCCTACGATACTCCTTGGGTGATCATATCTGTCTGCCATTAAATCATCTCCCAGCAACATAGGTGTGATGATAGTACACTTCTGCTACCACTGTGTCTAGATCCCCCTCAAAATTCTGCAACTACCGAGCAAGTGCTGCGTCATCGCTTTGTTCCCCCTGCGCAGACAACAAATTGGTTGCAAAGAATGTATAGGGTATTTCCTTTGTAATACATGAGCACTATTTAGTTTGTTTAAAAGGATGAGCCAGGCTAATATCTTGGCTTTTGTTGGAGCTTTTGTCTTCCACACTAGGTTCGCATATTGAAAATACGGCGCATTATCTCTACTATCCAGCTTTCTAGTCAATGATTTTATAATGAAGGCATGATCTTTATCCCCAATCCACACAAGCTTATCTTTTTCCTTTGATGGCTGAAAATTCTGCAGCATGTTTATAAGTTATGTGACCTCCTATACATGGCTGTCCCCAATGTTCCTGTTTGTATTAGGTCCCACATCCAACTCTCCCTTTTCCCTTCTCTAGTACATCTTAGAAATTCTAAATTGGCGCCTTGTGTTGGTCAGAAAGTCTGTATAGGGTGGGGAACATTTCCTTTTGGACTATCTGTGCCACACCATTTGTCTTCCCTAAACTCAACATCTTCACCTTTACTCACTTTCCATCTTAGCTAATCTATAAAAAGAGGATAAAGAGCTGCAATAGACTTTCATGGAGATCTTCTACTGCCCCTATTATTTACTCGTGCCTCCCTTCCTTTTGCAAGCTGCCCATGTATACTTTTTATGTAAGTGATAAATATCTTGCATTGAAGTCTAAAAATATCTTTTTGTGTTTAGAAGAGAGAGGATAAAAATAATAAACATTTGGTTTGAAAGGAGTATAATAGAGAAATTGCATGCAAAGTACACCCAAAAATAGGAGAAATGAATGGAAGTGGATAACCATAACATTTAAATGGTCATCCTCTCCCTTTGTTTGTCTTCCAAAACCAGAATATTTGGAGAACTCTTTTGACCAGATAAAAAATTTGTAATTATCAGCAAAGTTGTTTCTTTTTCTTTTTATTTAGATTTATTTTCTTCAAATCCAAAAAACTCTTCTTATTTTATACATAGGTCGTCGATTCAGCATTGGATAAAAAATGTAGGGTGCCCTCCTTCCAGTAAATGATTCAAATTATTTTATTGATACGAGTGTTTTATAATAGATAAATTTCAACTAGTTAGTCTTTTTGAGACCATGTCTATACATAGTGGTAGAAAGAGTACCAGTGTTGCACCTCGACTTCAAATAATTTAGCTTTAACAATGTTAAGAGCCCCACATTATTGGTGGATAGAGAATCAAAGTGGGTTTACCAATAAGTCACGAAATGCTTTTTTGAACTTTAGCAAAACTGTCTTCATTATGAAAAGCTTAAGTTGCCTGAACATTCCTTTGGAATTTCATATACGACACATCACACACACACACACACACACATATCTTCATGAAGCATGTTGTTATACTTCTTGGTTAGCTTGGACTGTAGTTCTATCTAAATATAATATTCATCCTTGGGTAGATGTTGCACTTTTAAAGCTTGTATGGATGCAATTTTCTTGTTTTCTCCTTTCTTCAGGACGTGTTCTTTCTAATTTATGCTTGAGCCAAAAATTTTAATTACTTAAAAGTTTTTTTTTTTTTTTGATAGGAAACTAGAATATAATAGATCTATTATAGGATTTGTAAGATGTTTTGCAGTTATATAGCCACCGAGCAAAAGTATATCCCTTAGACATTTTTGTACAAGATACCAAGAAGCAAACAAATTTTGGGTCGCTCTCATATGACCTCCATCGGTCTAAACTTGTCTTTCAAGAGTATACAATTTCTTTCCTACCAAATGCTGTTCTAAATAGCTAACAAAATTATCTTCCAGTAGTCCCCGAAGGATGGAGGAAGAATACTATTTGGTATTGCAAAAAACTCTTCTATCAATGGGGGATGTATGTTATCCAACCTTGCCTACCACCTCTTCCAAATTGCAATTGTTGTTCGACAGTGACCAAAAAGATGTGTCATTTCTTCAATAGGCTCTCTACACATGCAACTGTAAGAAAAAACATAGAGAAATGTTAAGGAATTTCCTTGGTAGAATGTCAGCATAGTTAAGCTTCTTAATGAATATAAGCTACACTAAAATTTAGGCCTTGGTAGGGACTTTGGTGGCCCAGGTGAAGGCCACAGTTGCCAACGGGGGGTGGTGAGTGTTGGAAGCTAATTTGAGCAAGAAGGATTTGGTCAAGAGATGTTGAGAATCTCCAATCCATATTGGGCCCGTCCTGATCTTTTTTGCGTTGAAACTGATCCAAAATTCTTAGTATTTCTATTGCTTCTCTACATTGTCCTTGCTGAGATTCTTGTTTAGCTGAAGATTTCATGCCTATGCCTTTTACACTTTGTTGTGAACTAAGAAATCTGCCATGGGCAGCTTGTGATTTGCCGACAACCTATATAAGTTAGGAAACAGTTCCTTAAAATTCGTTGTTCCACACCCATAATATGAAAATTAGCCTAATTATTTTGATAATTTGAACAATCAAAGCGAAGTTTACTTGTAACTATGAAATTACAAAATTTTGCCTAAATCAAAGTTCACCTAAAATTGAAGTTTTAAAAATTTTTGCGGAAAAAATGTACAAAATCCGTAAAAAAAGCATTTTTTACGAAAGAATCTATGTGGTACACAAAGAGTCTTTTGTACATTAAAAGGCAAGATATGTGCAACTAACTAGTGGTTATCCAAGAGAAAGAAAAATGAGTTGTATCTTGGAGGAGAGAGACTGTGACACCTCCCCCGGACCCCCCGGACCGAGACCCGAGTCCGGTCGTGCGCGCGTCACGTGGGGCCAGCGCTTCTACTAGCGCTCCCGTCAGCTCTCTGCTGTGTGCGCGGGACTCTCGATCTCTCTGAGGGGCCGATCCGCCGGCAGTCCGGG
>JAJIYU010008425.1:0-17988 GCA_030144865.1 Tinospora cordifolia | reverse complement strand
TATGAACACAAAAATATATAATAAAGTCTTTAATTCTTGGTAAATAATGAGATATTAATTTTTATTAAATTCATGTGAATCCACAAATTCATTGACATCCCTAAACATGTGCAAACTACATGGGTGGAACATCATGATCATATACACCCTCACCCTACCCAACCTCAATGGGATGTTTATCTTGTTTGGAATCATGTAGAATGATCTCATGTGCTATGCACATGATGAAGTACACCACACCTATGAGAAATCATAAAGAATGATCTCATATACACTACACTTTGATCATGTGCACCATACCCAATTATGCAAAAATTGGTCTATGTGTGTGTGCGTGCACACATGTGAGCAACCCTAATTTAGAAGAGTCTAAATGGTGAACCATGAACCCCTAGTCATCACACACAAAAGAAGAAATCAAAAACCAAGAATAAGAAAGTTTTTCGAAACCCAAAATGCTCTAATCTTGGCACCATGTGAAGAGATTACCATTTGAATATTTACAAAATTCTAGTCGTTCTCTATGTGTGTGTTATAAGCAACAACCCTAGCTGCCATATATGAGGAAACCCCAATTAAAGATGTCAAATTGTGGCCTCCCTTGTGCTCTTAAAAATCTATATAAACCCCCCTTATGCGCACTTATTCTTCAACCCAAAGCAAAGAGTTGACACTTCCTTCGTAGCTTGTTCTAGCCTTTTTATTAGAATCTTTGTATTCTTAAGTGATCTTAAAGTATTCTTGAGTGTCTAAGTGTTTAATTGAGTGTTCTTGAGTAGTCTTGAAGTGCTAGAAGTGTTAAAGAAAGGAACCTCTGCCAGATTTCTATCAAACTTGCAATTAAGGTGGAAGTAATTTTTAAAACCTCATTTTTTCTTCTTTAGATTAATACCATGTTTATTGCATGTTTAATTTTCAACAATCATTCATGTTTTAATTTCAAAATTTTAATTTATGATTTCAATTTCAGTTTAGTACATGAGCATGTACTAAGCATTCATGAATTCATGCCATGCTAGTACCATGTTTAAGTTTATTTCAATGTTTGGTACATATTTTTGGGTGATTCATGCTTTGATTTTTAGATTGTTTATAATCTATAATTTATTTCTCCTAGTTTATGATCCTTGAATATGAAATTAATTATGATATGATGATGATTAATAACCATGCACCATCATAGTGAACATGTGGGTTACTATACATGTGATTAGTTCACATGAGTAATGTCCCAAAATACTTAGAATATGAGTTACGTCCTAAGTCCAATAAAATTGGCTAAAAAGATACTTTTTTTATTCTAAGGAAGTATTTTGTTAAGAACATTAAGGGCCTTGAAAACTTTTTTGGTGTAAATCACAACTATACACAAAATGTTGCTTGAAACGCCTAATGTATGCAAGTGTATAAATTATGAATGTGTGTTTAGTCTAAATTAAAAAATTGATTGTTTGAAAAAGATTTACTAGGCTACGTGCTCACCCTTCCCATCTTATTTTCAGGAAATTGAACATACATGAAAACATTGCAAATTGTAATAGTTTCTTTATTTTTAGAAAGTTTCTATATTTGAATGTAAAGACATGTAGCTCAAGTTTTGAATATTCCACTGTAATAGTTTTATTTTAAGATTGAGTTATGTACTCAACTTTATTTAAAATAATAAAGTTTATAAATTTCTTTTATCTCTTGCATTATTACCTTATTTGATTTGATTCCTAAAGTTGAGTTAAGTACATTTGAATTGCATTAAAGCATAAGATAATTGAAATAGAATGTCAAATGTGAGTCACTTGTAAAGTAATAATAGCTCAATCCACCTGTATGGTTAAGTCCACTATCAAAAATAGTGGTTATATCCAAAAATTGAAAGAATACGAGGATTAGGGTATTATAATAGACATAACTCAATCTATTTACCTATAAAGCATTATAATTTTGACATTTCAAAATATTTTAATAGTTTTTGGCTAATTATAATTTTATAATTTTCTTTTTAATAGCTTCGTGCTAAAAAATCTTGCTAACAAATCTCGTTTTAATAGTCAATAACTAAAACTTTGTTTCTCAATAATTTTAAACTATGAAATATTATTTTCCTTATGTAGCTTTAGGGTATAATTTTTTTTTTTTCAAGTTTTGAAATTTTAATATATCAAATCAAGTATTATAATATATTTTGCATTTAATTACAACTTCAAACATAACAAATAAAAATAATAAGATTTTCATTGAATTTTTTTGTAGCTTCAAGCTATATATATTTTATTTATAAAGTTTTCTTGTATTTATATAAAATCAAAATTTATTAAAAAATTTAGTCGGTATACATTATTGAAATAATTTTAAATATTTTAAGGGTCTTGGAAATTGAAGGCTTTCGATGTCTTGGTCTTTGATTTAAATATATAAATAAAAATAATTTTAATTTAGATAAAAACATCATCTTAGAGTTATTTTTTAATTTAGACTAGTAATCTCATTTAATTAGTAATTTCTTTATGTCTTATAGCATAATATTAATTATTTGAAGACAATGACCACTATGGTCTATGAACCGCTGTATTATTTTACTTTAATATTATAACAATTATATTCATGTTCATATCAATAATTATTAATAAATTTAACATTCACTTTTAAGAATGTGCAATATCATTTGGATAATAATTTTTTTCAACAAGTCATTTTTTTTATTTTGCTTATGCATCAAAATCTGTAATTTAATATTTATATTCATAAGAACCATTTTTTTCATAATATTAATAAGATAGATATATATTTACATTTTTCATAATATTAAATATCTATACTTTTAACCTTTACATATAATCTACAAATAAACACACATATATAACTGTAATAAAATTATAATAAGAAATAATATATGCTTATCAATAATACCAAAAATAATATTTAATTTTTAAATGTTTACATCTCAATTTTTATTTCTAAAATGTATTATTTATATGAGTTGACAGGACAATCTTCAGAAAAGAGCGTTGAGATAGAACGAGATAACACATATCTCTTTCAATGTTTAACTTTACTCGGAACAAGACTTACTTACTATCGACTCAAACTTATAGTACTATTTGTATTATAAAAATCAAGAATAGATCAAAAGTAATTGATTAAATTTTAAATGAATTATTCATTTATCATATTTTAACTTTTAATTTTTTATGTAGAAGATTGTGCAAGACACATAAAGAACATACTTTCTTAATCAGTAACATTATATATAATTATATTAAATCATTCATACAGACAAGAGATACACATCATTTAAATAATAATATAAAATTTAATCTTACAAATTAAAAACATACTTTCAAGCTCTTATTTTTTTAATCTTTAAGATATGTTCATTAAGAGCATGATTGTATTGATTACTTATTATAAAATAAAAGAAAACTACTGAAAGTAAAAAAAATAAGAAGACAAACTTGAAAAAATAAAAATACGAAAAAAAATTTTATTCTCTTGACAATAGGTTTGATTTGAACTTTGATACAACATTCACAATAGAAACACCCCTTTATATAGGTTGTTGATTATAATGGAGTGATAAATATTATTTACAATATATAAATATAATGGTGGTTATAAAAATTAAATAAATACCTTATTGATTACATAAAAATAAATAAAAATAAAATAATCATCATAATTTAGAGATTATAGAATATTAAATAATAGTGATGGTATTCAAATATTTATAACAAAAAAATAAATAAATTAAAAAATTTTTCTTAACAATATTTTTGTTTTTTTTTCTTAGCCACTAAACATATAGTTTAAAATATAAATTTATATATATAAATACAGATCAGTTCATGATCCACCGTCGTTACGGCTTTCTTCTCTTAACGAGCCGCACGGTGAACGAATGAGTTAGTTGGCAGACATTTCGCGACAGGTCCGAAGCGAGAAACGTAGATTTGGAGCTAGGATTTTAATTCATTTCCAGGTAATGATGTAAAAAGTGTTTTTTGGCGTGAACTAACGGTTTCATCAGAAGAGACTAGGGTTTATGAAACTTAGTTTTCTTTACTTCCGTGTTTCACCCGATCTGTATTATTATATAGATTTAGGTTTCTTTACTTCCGTGTTTCTCCTGATCTGTATTATTAGATATACATGGCAAACGCGGTGATAGTTCCATTATAAACGTACCTTCTCTGCTTCAGTTCATGTTCTGAAGCTGCTTCAAATTATGTCTAACTCGAAGGAGCATTCTTGCCCATTGATTATCCGATTTTTGTAGTGGATTTGGCTTTCTTTATTATCTTGCTTCTGTTTCCTAAGAGAATTTAATGATATAATAATAGTTCATGAGGTGATTTTCCTATTGCTAGGACCAAGTAGTTATGGAAATTCATACTCAAGATTGTTGTGAATCATAATGAAAAATAAGAATCAAAACACATACGACTCATTCTTGAATAATTTGAGGAGAAATCTTTAACCTTCATGTAGCGTTCGGATTGATGGAGATATCCAAGATCTGAAAAAGGGCAAAAAATTTTAAATAACTGAAAGATGACGGTTCCATCAACCGAAAAGGTTTTCTAATGACGAAGCTATCCTTTGATAATAGATAATGTTATCTACTAATGAATTGAATAAAACCACATATATGTATATATAATATATCTAACGAGTAAAGCCCAAAATTTGAATGCTGATGCAAAAGCTCGCATAGGATCCCTATAACTTTCTTCGTGCATTGAGCTAACTTTGGATTACGTGCAAAAGAGAAGAATTGTACTAAAAGTCTAAGAACATAAGTGCAAAGAAAGGCACGAGAGGGAGAAATTGAAGGGCACAAAAAGGAGAGGGAAGAGAAAGGTGACTTTTATTTGATAGAGTATTTACCCTGTGAACTAGAGCAATTTATTCTGAATTTATTTATGTATGGTAAACCTAATAATACAAGACCTAGTATCAACTCGACCAAGTGCTTTCCAAACTGCATAGGGTTGGTTATTTTATTACGCAAAACTCACTTTCAAATTCCAAACTATGTTCAACCTCAAGGGATAACAAGAACTGGTACCTGTGCTGTGTTTATGCATTATTATTGGTCAACATGGAAAGCAATTACTCATTTACTAGGTAATGCATCCATTAGAGGAGATAACATGATGGTTGGCCACTGATGCTATTTAGGCTTACAATGCCATATGTTACTAGCATTTTAAAACAACCATGCCAGCCATTTTCACAAGAATTTCTTAGTCTTGGAATATGGCCACTCTATTAATGACCAGCTCCTAAGAAAACTGAATATGATGCACTAGAGTTCTAAGCTCAGCATCTGTGTCTGTATAGTACCTAACCATAGGAAGGACTTAAAGCAAAAACTCTGAACTACCATCACATCTGGCATTTTAGATATGACCTTGAAATAATCAAGGAGGCATAAAAGAAGCTTAAAATATGTTTTTAGTTGACTATGTTGATGCTCATCTACTGAGTAGATGGTAGCACACAATGATGCTTTATTTATGCTGTTGAAATCGTAGGTGTGAGAGTTTATGAACCACAATTATAGTTTAGTTTTTCTGTAAATGGATGATGCATTGGGTGGTACATGTGCAAAGTGATGAGCAATTTACCATTAATGCATCTTCTATTAAATGGAGGCATCATGGTCTTAGTCACTAAGAGATTGTTGAAAGCGTAGGTTTGAGAGTTAATGAACCACAATTATAGTTTCATTTTTCTGTAAATGGATGATGCATTGGGTGGTGTAGGTGCAAAGTTATAAGCAATTTACAGTTAATGTATCTTCTATTAAGTGGAGACATCATGGTCTTAGTCACTAAGAGATTGCTGGACCAAATGCCACAAAATCCTGTACCATTGTTGCATTATTTTCAGATTAACAGGAAGTGGGAAAAAAATAAAGCAGTTGCTCTTACAAAACTTTGCTTTGAGCCACAAGGCTTGCAAGTAGCTATGCAATTTGGCAGCCTTCTTACCTTTCATAGATAGGTATGGTGATCTGTACAGTATAATATCTCTTGAAAGGTCTGTGGGCAGCTATATCAAAGGCCTCAAAAGTTGTATTGTCTGCTCCATGACCTCTTTGCCAATGAGTAGGAGAAGAAAATGTGATCCACGAGGTGAGTGTTCTGAAAGCCTAGCACACAACAATTTGGAGAGATGCACCAGTTGATTAATCTTCTTTGTAACCTGTCACTTGAGTTGAGCTTCCTATGAAACAGTTCCCATCCAAGCACCTTGACTTTGGATGGAGCATAGGCCTCCCAAAAGTGAGCAACAGTGTGAAAGTTAGGTATAGAAGGTGTTCCCATGATGAAGATCATTAACAATTTGAAAGGAAACACTTTTGATGATTCCAAACTCCATGATAAACAGTTATGAACCCTCAAGATATTTACTGAAGGGAGTAACTGTAAAATAGCCTCAAGTTTTGATAGTTTCCCATTCGTTAAGGCTTTGGGTAAATGGAGTTTCAAGGATATTTGGTCATTTGTGGTTTTTGCTTGTGAAGAAGGCTAAAAGAAACAACTGATTGGTTGGTGGTGAATTTGGGAGATATGGAAAAGAAGTGGAAATTCATCAGAGCCAGCCTATGACCCTCCAACCATCTGTCCTCCCAAAAAAGAAAGGAATCGCCATATTCTACTTTCAGCTGCAGGTGTGGATCCACTTTTGTTGCCGATGGTGATATAAATTTCCATGGGGAACAATATGATGCGTAAGATCCTTGGCTTTCTCCCTTCAAGGATAATCTTCCATGACAACTGCTGATGATCCAAGCCCATAGTATTTTGGGTTCTCCAGTAAGCTGCATAAGGCTACATTCTTAAGGGCTACATTACCAATGCCTAGGGCCCCACATTCCACTGGATTTTGAATCATCTACCATCCAATCAAGTGGGAAAGTTTCCCCGCATGATGACCACCCCAATAGAAATTCTTGAGCTCCTTCTCTCTCCTCAATGCAACAGACATAGGCATTTTAAATATGGACGTAAAATACGTAGGCATTGCTGTGAAGACTACCCAGATCAGTCCTAACCTCCCACCTTTCAATAGGAAGGCTCTCTTCCACCTTTCTAACCTCATAGAGATTTTGACTAGGACTGGGCACCAGAAATTAATCACAAGAGGTTGCTTCCTTAAGGAAGCCTATATACTTCATTAGCCAAGCACCAATTGAACACCTGATTCCTCCAGCTAGGGATTGCAGTACCTCTGATGATATGTTCATACCAACCACCTATGACTTGATTTGATTTACTTTGAGCATGGAGATGAACAGCACCAACTGGATGTTTCTGCAACTTTGCAGGTGAACATCATAGCATCTCACTTTATAATTCAAAATGCTAGAGGCACTTCCTGTTAAAACATTTGACCTGTGATACAATTTCTGTACTCCATATGGTCACTCTCTACAAACGCTTGCAACAAATAACCACACTTTACACATACTACCAAGTAGACACCTACATGCAATTAAACTGAATCACTACTAGACTTGACCCATAGTAAATACAACCTTCAACATCCTCCACAATCGGACTTAACAAAGAATTTTCATAAAATATAAATGACTGAAATAATTCTCCTGCTCTAAATTAGCCCATCCCGTGCATGGCTTCATAACAGTACCATAACATTCCTGCTCCAAATTACCCCAACCTGTGCATAGTTCCACAACAGCACCATGACATTCTTGCAAATCTTGCAGATGAACTGCATGGCATCTCTTCAATCCAAATTAATAGAGGCACTTCCTGTTGAAACCTTTGATCTGTGGTATAATTTCCATACTCCATACAATCATACTCTATGCATGCTTGCAAGACATGAACCACACAATACACATGCTACCAAGTAGATATGCAATTGAACTGAATCACTACTAGACAACACATAGTTCATACAGCCTTCTCCACCCCCAACCTCTACAATTTGACTTGACAGAGAGTTTCCATAAAAAATACACCATTAATACAAATTCCCTGCTCCAAATTAGCCCTACCTGTACATAGCGTCACAACAGTGTGACAACATTCCTGCAACTATAAACACAGAAGGCAACTGATCCAACTGAACACAAACAAATCAATATAATAATTGAGGATAATGCTCATGTCAGCTAAGAAGTCTAACACCATAGAATGTAGAATTCCACTCAGTGCTTTCTTTGCTAGTGCATTGGTGATACTGTTGTGAGTGAGCCAGAAATGTAGAAAGAAAATAGGACCTTTCAACACATGGTCAGTTATGTCCTTTACTACTGCATCAACATGAGCAAATCCATCGAACTTCCCTTTTAGTTTATTGATAGCAATTTAAGAATATTTTTAAGGGGTAGGGAAAGTGAGGAAGAGAAGTAGAAGCTATCGTAATAGCTTGAACTTCAGCTTGAATATTACAAAATACAGTTAGACTTACACAACTTTGTATTAGAATTGTCCAAGGGGCTATAAATAAATAATTGATTTTATAGGATCTCATATAAAAAATATTTATATCATCACCTACACCATGTCTGGTCCGTGCCTTGCTTAGATTAAGCAAATTGCCTAGAGATCGCCTTGATGTATTGAAAAAAATAGAAGAAATTGGTCCATCAATGAGGCATAGACCATGTTGCCCAAAATTCCGAAATAGTTGCACAGCACTTAGCTAGTCAAATGTGACAAGAAAAAAATGGTAAAAATCTTGTTAAAAGTACTGTTGCTATCTGTTTTTCTGAAATGAATTAAATGTTGCTCATTTTATTTTGTCCTTTTTTTCTGTCAAGTTGGGAAAACACTTGGTTAAGTTGAGTTGGGATTTATTTAAGTTGCCAGAGTTGGGCACAGCATTGTTTGTCGTCAGATAAAACATTAACATTTTTTGGGTTTTGCTTTGAATTTTGTGGTATTTTGTTATGATTTGTTTTATAAATTTAATGCTTCCAAGTAATGAGACAGATATAGCAGCATACAAGCTTCATTGGGGATTCTTTTGTGGATCTTTGACAGTTAATCACATTTTCTAAGTAAATATGAAATGCTGAAATTTATTTTCTGCAAACATTTTTCTTGCAGGATAACAATAGACACAGTAGAGGATAGTTGTGAACGATGGAATTACAAGCAAATGATGATATTGAAATGATGTGTCATGTGACAAATCCACAAGTCATGCAAATTGACCCAAGAAGGGCACGGTTTCCCTGCTGCATTGTGTGGACACCTCTCCCCATTCTTTCATGGTTCATTCCTTTCATTGGGCATGTAGGTATTTGCCGAGAAGATGGTGTTATCTTAGACTTTGCAGGCCCCAATTTTGTGTGTGTCGACAACTTTGCTTTTGGATCAGTTGCGCGTTACATCCAAATGAACAAGGTTAGTTATGATTTACTTTTGTGAGATTTATTGCCTCTAAGTATAACAATGGTGATTGTTGGTGTTGTTTATTGTATTTGAAACAGAGCTCTACTTGCCCATCCTTGACTGAGCATAATAGTCTAGTTGGAGATGAGCAAACCGAAGAAGAAGAAGAAAGGAAAGCAATGTCATGGGATGATGTCCTGCGAAAGAGCACCCAAGAATTCCAGCACCATTCTTACAACTTGTTAACTTGCAATTGCCACTCCTTTGTGGCAAACAATCTAAACAGGTTGAGGTATGGCGGATCTGGGAGGTGGAATGTGGTGAATTTGGCAGTTCTTATGTTCCTAAAAGGTCGATGGGTGGATAAAGGAGCTATTATTAGATCGTTCTTACCATTCGTCATTGTTGTAAGCATAGGGTTGATCTTGGGAGGCCAGACCTTCCTTACTGGGCTGGTCTCTTTCACTGTAGTACTCGTTGGTTGGTTTCTCCTGGGTACCTACTGCTTCAAGAGTCTAATTCAGCTGTAGCAGCATATCTGAATATATCACTATACAACTAGAAGTAAGGCAGTTCAAACATCCAGTCCGACTTGTAACGCAACCTGCCTTGGAATCCCCCGTTATTCCATGGGAAAGCTGTGACTCACATCTCAGGCCTTTATCTTTGTTTTCTCCCAGAAGGACTAAATGTCTCACATGCAGTTGTTGAATATTCTACTTCATATCTGTGAGCGCTCTGTACCTCCCTTCCGAGAATATAGGCCACCTGCTCCAAATCTCTTTTGCAAATCTAGGTGCGTATCTCTCTAATAATACTAACTACTTTTCTATCTAATAATCCACCTATACGCGAAAGTTACCAAAGTTTGAACCTTGATTTACTACATTGTATACTATCATGGAAATGGAGTGGGGTGTGTGATTTGATGGATTAATAAGTGTCTTGTAAAATGATTTTGATGTGAAAAGGCCATTAGTGCTAGAACAGAGATAGCTGTTGAATATTCTACCTGTATTGAATGGTGGAGCTCTCGTAGTCAATGAAACAGGTGACAGAATGGTTAACTGGTGATGGATTGGTAAGGTTTTTTTTTTTTTTTCCTCTCTTTTTATTTTTTTTATTTTTTTAATTTTATTTTTATAAGTCGAGGAATTACCTAACGATTTTAAACCATCATCCACATGGAGCCCGATATGCTGAATGGACTGCAGAGACAATGTAGTTGTGAATTTCCGCAAGCTTCTACATACGTTTAACTTTGTCACTCCACGTCCGCTGGTGAATGTCATATGGTGAAACAATGGTACTCACCACTTAAGGCCAAAGTGACTTAAGATACCATTTCAAATTTTCTAGCCATTTAGTACAATTGGCCAAATTTGAATTTATATCCCCTATTCCAAGTCCTTCCCAAGCCACTGGTAATTGAACTACTTCCCAAGCTAACTAGCTTTGCACCATCTTTGCATTTCCGCAAAAAGAGCTTTGAACATCTATTCAATCTCCTCAGTGCCCCCAATTGGAATTCTAAATATAGATAAATAATAAGAGGGAGGGGACGGTCTCTACCATCGCCTCCCTTAGACAAGAAGGCTTTTTTTGGGCTAAAAGTGATTTTGATTTAAGCCTTAAACTTTGATTTGTAAATAGAAGAATGTCATAATTTCCCTTATACTTGGAACTCTTAGTCAAATTTTTTCAATCCAAATTGAATTTGTACAAAGATCGTAAAATCTTGATCATTTAGTACAAGAAATTAGAAAAAAAAAAAAAATAGCGATAAAGTTTATCTTGTAGGGTAACTACCTCCAAGGCCATTTTCAACTCATCCCAATTTAGAAGGACAATCCGCTATAGTGGGTCTTACTTTCTTTTAAACATCAATTCATTTCCAACCTATTTCTTCATTCATATTTACATTATTTCTTCCTCTAAAAAAATATTTTAAGAATATTCTTTTTAAATCTTACTTTATATTTATTTATATTATTTTTTTGAAATTAATATTTTTATATATAAACTTTATCATTTTATTTTATACTATTTACTAAAATTAATATATCTATCAGTAAATAAATAACTAAATAAATAATAAATTATAATAATTATAATATTTTAAATCAAACTAAATTTTTCATTATAAATTTATTATTAATTATCAACAAATTATAAAACATTGATTGTAATTAAATATATAAAATTAATTATCAATTAATATAAAATTTTAATATATGATAAATTTAAATTTGCATTATTTAAATTATTTTTCATTAAAATATGTAGCAAAAAATAAAAAATTAAACAAAAACTACAAAAACCAAAAAAATTAAAAAAAAAAAAGATTTAAAAGAGAAGAGGCATGGCCCCCTACCCTACCAAATTGGAGTGAGAGCTACCGGGCCTCGTTACAAATAGTGGGACACTTAGCTCCTTCCTCCAAATGGCAGGGAGTCTAGAGTGGGTTAGAGAAGTCAACCCACACCAAACCTCCAACCCATGTCATTTTTTAGCGTGGGTTGGAGTTGCTCAAATAAGCGAACATATTATCTGTCAACATATTGCACGCCAACTCAGGATCTCCTTATATCCTCATAAGCTAAAGCTTTTTTTTTTTTTTTCACTATTTTTTTCTCTGTTTCTCTTTTTGCAACATTTTTTTAATGCATTTTTTTCTTATAAAGATGACAATTCTTGAGATCATCTAACCTTATGCCTCATGGCTTGAGGAAGTCCACTAAAGAAAGAGTAAAACCTAATTCTAGGCTCAATTAGATACATAAGTGCATAAATACAAGTTTAAGGACTTATACTATTAACAATTCACTAGACAAACCAATTAATAATTTTTATCATTTGCCTTAGGTTAACAATCTTCTACTAAAACGAATAGATTTGTCATAGTGAACACTAATACAAAAAATCATAAACATTTTATTTTTTATTTTTTATGAATGAATAATGCAAACAACACCTATGAAGCCTACAACTAAAACTAATGCATAAATGAACAACTGCATGCAACTCTTACTCAAATTTTGACTAAACCCAACCCTCCAACCAAATGAAATATTACACTCAATGTTCAAAAAAATAAAATAAAATAAAAATATAACATAAATTAAAAATAAAATAAAGAAATAAGAGGAAAGAAAATTACCTTAAAACGAGGACATGAGAATGCAAAAAGACATACAAATCATAAAAGAAAACAAACTACTAAACATTAAAAAAAAAAAAAAAGTATGCCCACACTAAGCAAAGATATGTAAAAGTGGCAGATCAATCCTGATAACAAGATCCTCCAAAGGTGTGAATTTTGCTTTTGAAACAAAAGTCTCCAAAAATCATCAAAAGAGTTACCAAATTATTCGTAATAACTTCAAATATCTGGTCAACCATAATCTTTAAATACACTCAATATACATGTTGGAAACTTGATTGATGCATTACGTAGGCCAAAATGCATCCTCCTATATGCCAATGTCTCGAAAAAAATGCAAATGTGATCTTTGCTTGATCCTCATGCGCAATTTCTATTTAATCATATCCTCAATAGCCATCTAAAAACCAGTAATATAAATGACCAATTACTCTTTATAAGATTTGGTTTATGAAAGGAAAGGAAAATGGTCCTTATAGTTACTTCATTCAATTTTTTGTTGTCAATACAAACTCTCCAACTAGTGGAGACTCTAGTAGGAACTAATTCATTATCATTATTTTCAATTATAGTTATACCAAATTTTTTTGGGAGAACTTGAGTTGAGCTAACCTACTGACTATTAGAAAGAGGATACATGACCTCAACGTCTAATAAGCTAAGGACTTTTGATCGAAACACCTTTTGCATGTTAAGATTCAATCATTGCTGCATTTGGCAAGATGGTTGTGCATTATCTTTTAAATGTAGGTATATAGTGAAGGGCTAATGCCTTATATGTTGCAGCGGTTCAACCTATTGCATCTCTATGGTTACTTAAGGACCTTGCGCAATTTTTTCTCTTGAATAGGTTCAAATTGAGAGGACATGACCAAGGAAACAGTTTCAGCCTGTCCTAAGTAGGCATTCTTAAGTTTTGAAGGTAATGGTTTTAACTCAAGAGTATGTAAATGAACAATAGATGGGCAAATTTTGGAATCACTCAAGGGTCCTCACAAACCAGTTTCCATCAACGAAGTAGAATCTAAGAAAGCGCAAACATCATTATCAAAACAAATTTACTAAAAGCGGTATCATTACGAGGATCTAGAAATCTAAACAACTGTTGTAGATCTTGAACAATAGATTCAAGCATCTTCACCTCACACACATCAATATCATCAACATCCTTTGGTTTCCAACAAATATTAAACACGTGTATTTAATATTGAATGTACATTCAATTCCAAAGTCATATTGCCAAAAAATAATTTCACCACACCATTCTTACAATTAATTAAAGCATTTGAAGTGGCTAAGAATGGATGACCTAAAATAATAGGAATTTGAGTGCTGACATTTATCATAGGTTGCATTTCCAAAACAATGAAATCAATTGAAAAATAAATAAATTGAGGGGAGTCTAAAGAGCTAGAGCCATTAATACCAAATTGACCTTTTGGATTTAGCTTGTTCACATTTTTTCTTTTTCTTATTAATAAATAAATCTCTTTACTTGCATGACTTAGATGTCTCATATTTCTTGAAAAAGTGATTCGATTGATGTTGGGGTTGAGAATGAGACTTTCTTTTCTCCTCTACACCCAATGATGAGTTAAACTTTGATATAGAATTTTTCAACTTATTTAAGGTTTGCATGGTTTGATTATTGATATTCATTTGACTTTGTATGAATGTTTGAAATATGTCATTAAGAGTCTTCCTTTTTGGAGGTACATAAGGGGCATGATTACTAGGTTCATTAGGAGGAAGATTGGCACTAGTGTTATTCCTCCAACTAAAACTGAGGTGATTTCTCCAATTACGATTGTTGGCATTTTGGCTAGGTGGAGTAAAAGGCCTTTAATAAGCATTTATGGCATTTATTTGGTCATGTAACACTTCTTTAAAAGCAAGGATGGTAGGACAATCCTTAGGATTATGTCCTTGTGTTTCAAAAATATCACAAACATCTTCTAGAAGAGTGTTAGCTTTGGTGGCATCCCTCCTAAGTTCTATGATCTCAATGGCATTTACATCATCATCTTCCTTAAGAAGATAGATTCTGCCTCTGGCATTAGGCTTATTTTTATTAGATTTGTCAATCTTTTGTTAATATCTTCCCAAGTTTGGGCTTTCTTTTTTCTTTTTTTTTTTTTTTTTTTTTTTTGCTAACTGATCAAAATACTCTATGCTTTCTCAGGCTTTTTATGAAAGAAAAAACCATCAAAGAATAAACTTGTAGGACTCATATGCATGATAGAGGCAGCTTAATAATAATTCATAATTTGTTATCCCCTAAAATCATATCTTAGTGATTTCTTGCCATGTACCAATGTACTTAGGCTTTAAAACATTAAGTCATGTCTTAGCCCTTTTATGAGTTGGGAAAATTTTCTTGCCATTAGTTTTACGAGTAGGGAATAAAAAAAAAATTCAAATACTACTTGGTCATTTCTTGCCATGTGCCAATGGACCTAAGCTGTAAAACATTAAGTCACGTCTTAGCCTTTTTTTTAATTAAAAAAAAAAGGAAATAACTTTAGTTTCATGACATCTTTAGTAATATTAGGGGGATATATAGTTGCACACATCACATCAAATTATTTTAGATGCAAATAAGGCCTTCATAACCTAGGCCATGAAAATTGGAAAGAAATTGGATGCCTTCTGGCTTCAAGTCAAAAATGCCAACATTTATTGGAAATGAACATGTAGCAGAACTAAACTTACCAAGTTCCAAATAATCTCATAGACTACGCATATATACTGGCAATGTTGACTCCATTGCCCACATGGTTGAAAAAACTGAAACTTGAAAATTGGTACTATCCTTTAAAAAAGAATTAAACCTCATATTGCCACTTATTCATGCAAATATTTTGAAAACCTCAAAATACCTATACTATGAATGCCGCCAAATCACACAAAACATGTAGACACACAACATGCACACCTAAACTAAACTCTTAATAATGAAAAAAAAGAAAAATTCTTATCAGATTATATTAAATTATTGATGTGATCCTACAATCCTTTAAATTTTGCAAAACAAATAAGATGAAAATTAGAAAAACAATAAAAAATAAAAATAAGAGAAATAGATTTTGGTAACTTTGCCTTTATCACACTAGAATCCTCAACAAAAAGATAGAAATGCTATCTGTATGATTTATTCACTTACAACAAAAAGATAGAAATGGGATTTCATTTGTTACCCAATAGAACTTTTAAGAATAATCAATAAAAACACCAATTATTCATCACATCATACTACAACAGCAAGAGGGACGGATGAAACTTTAAGTCCCTTCTACAGTTACAAGCCTTGGGACCCAGAACGCATACTCCCATCATCCTACTCGCTTTCTTGTCTACCTCAAAGTACATTGATTTCTATAACATAAATAAATGCTTGTTGACTCAAACTTTAATCTTTCCATCTTCTAGGTGTACAACAAATGAATAATGACGAAACTGGAATTAATTGATTAGTACAAAAGCTTCTTACTGAACTTACTAATACTGCTCCCTCCTTGTCCTTTTCACTCTTTGATGTAAGGAAAAAAAAAAGAAAAAAGAAGATTATTAATATTCTTTAAATTTTTTCTCCTTCAAATTGCTCTTAGAATGTAGTTGGATTCCAAAGATTTTGCATTGTCCATTCAATTCAAGACTTCAATTACCCTGAGAGGCTGTACTAGCTTTTGGAGTGCAAATAGCTTCAACGGCGACCCGCTTTAACACATTCGGACATGGGTCTCCTTTGAAATTACTGTTGGATATGGTCACTGAGCATCTCTCCCTTCCTACACACTTCTACAAGGAATGGAAACACAAACGAGCTTCAAAAATACACCCCCACAGGAAAACTTTGTTCATCCAAGCTATGATATAAAACGCCTAATAAACATTTACATTACCTTCTCTAGAATGGAGTAGGAGCTTGGAGAATGGCAAGTTCCTTGCCGAAAACTCCCACAAGTTCCAGAAGGAGTTCCAAAACTTGCAAACTTAATAGATTGGATGGATTGTCCCGGTGCACAATGTAGGTGAACCTTTGGCTTGGGCAAGCTTTCTGGTTTGTCGTAACTTTCAATATGCCAATTCTGTACACTTGGGTGGTACTCAGAGACCTTAGCACAGATGCTGGTCACTGTTCTTTTCACTAGAGAAATGCCTGACGCATCTCCTCCAACTTCCTCAAATACAATCAACAAATTTTGGGTTGGTTTCAGCCATGATCGAGGTACATGATACCTGTTTTACTCAACAGTATGTTAAGAATGCATTTCACAACATGGAATACAACTAGATCTTCTCCTTCTATCGTGTGAAGACTGGTTTAAACATGTGTGATGAATTAGCGAAAATTGATCAATTTAAGATCTTACCATCTTTGGGTTGGTTTTCCACAACCAAATTGACACTTAGGAGGTCTGTAAGTTCCAGAATAGCTACATTTGCCACAACTTCCATCGGCATTTATGGTCCAATATCTTCCAATACTTTGCCCATTGATCCACACTTGACCCTTGCCCATGCTCCCCATGTCCAATGCCAACGGTTCCCCTCCCTCAGGTGCATTAAAATAAGCCTGCAGAAGACAAAGAAGAGTTGAAATGTCAATGCTAAAACCATAATACCGTACAAACTCAGTTATTTTGATGCTGCTATGATTGATTTCTTACCTTATACCATATCAGTGGCTGCTGTTTTTGTGCAGCTAATGAAGCTCGCATCCATTCTACAGAATTTATTCCACTTGGAGAGTGAAGATTCATGGTTTCTCCTTTCATGCCAATCTGAGATCAACAGTCATTTAGCAAGAACGTAAAAAAATGAACTTGAAATTTTTAAAGAGGTTCTTATGAACTCCAATTTAAGAATTTTTAACCTGGTAGGACCATGCCTGCCATGTCAAATCCCTTTTTCCCTGATCAACCCCATGAAGCACAACAGGTCCACGGATTCCCGTATTCCAAGTCTCAAAATGTGTTCCAATGTTCTTCATCCACAGAAAACACAAGTATTTAGCTAAAAAAATCCAAATAACTGATGGCTACCTTTGCAAAACAATAGGATTTGATAATTTAGCTAGAAGGAAGATTCTGATAACATCTGGATTTAATTATTTATTAGATGCTAAACCATATTACAGGAAAAAATAAAGGGGGGAGAGAATAACAATATTATCACAATCTTTCGTCCAAACTATGAAGGTAATCTTGATCAAATGAAGAAATAGTTGAAGGGGAAGGAAGTAACTGGTAACCCAACAGCTGTGCTGAGAAGTGCAATCCTATTAGTTCCAGCGTGTAGGTTAACTTTTCCAGAGAACATGAATTTCCTGTTCTCCCTTGTCCCATAAGCTGATCCTGCAATTATGGCACTTGTAAGAATTTGTAAAACTGAGAATTTCTATAATTTCATAAGCAGAAAATAGAATTTGCTCACTTTTTTCTACTTTTTTCT
>JAJIYU010008424.1:0-18002 GCA_030144865.1 Tinospora cordifolia | reverse complement strand
AATGTTGTTGGAGTACTACGAGGAAATATGCCTTAAAAACTCCTTCAACTACAAGGAAATTACCTGTAAATGAACTATTCGCTTCTTTGTCGAAGAAAATGAGAAAGATAAGTTGTTTGTTCCTTTATAAGGATATAAAGAGAGGAACACAGGCTACATTCATTTCTATAAGTATTTATTTAACAAACAATGCGATGAGATCAATGGAAACGTCAAAGGAATGGTTTTCTGTGGGTCCCGAACTATGTGGGCATCCAAACTAGCTAGAAAATCTCTTTGATTAGTATAGATTGTTCTGCGTGAGGTGTTGACCACTAAAAAGTAATATCAAGGAAAGAAATTTCTTCTAAATAGGCTATGGAGTGTTTTCTTGTGGACAAACAATGCAAATAATCTCTTTAAATTGTTTTGGCCATTTGTAAGAGCGTGATGAAGCTAAGAACAGCTATTCCAAGTTTTATCTGCACTTCAATTCTTAAGAATGCAATTAAATGGTAATCATAAAGTTAACGTTTTTGCTTAGAATTTTGGCCCTCAAAACTAACTACTCCATTCAAATTGAGGAATATAACAAGAAAAATTTTCTAACGCTAAGAGAATCTATTTCAAGTGAGCAATTGACCCTTTCTCAACAAGAAAAAAGCAAAACAAACCATTTTAAATTGTTTGATCAGTTGGTAGGGTGAGAAGAGCATGAGATATGGTATTTCAAATTCTATGGGTGCCAAGCCTTGTTAGAATGCAGTACAAAGTCAATTTCATCGTTAAAGTGATGCCTTCTACAAGCAGTCAGGCCCCAAAGCACATTCGGTATTCAAACGAGTTAGAAGGCCACTTAGGAAATGTCGTCGGAGTAAAACGAGAAAGTAAGCTTCAAAAACTCATTTAAATAAAGGAAATTACCTATAAATGAACTATTGGTTCCTTCTCTGTAGGAGAAAATATGAAAGATGAGTTGTTTGTTCCTTTATAAGTATTATATAACAAACAATGAGATAAGCTCAATGGAAACGTTCAAGCATCGCTTTTGTTGAGTAATAAGGGTCTCGGACTGAATGAGTATTTAAACGAGTTAGAAAATCTCTTTGATTAGTATAATAAATCATTTTGTTTTGACCATTAAAAACTAATAGTCTAAATAGGCTATAAAGTGTTTTTCTGCGGAGGAACAATGCAAATGGTCTCTTTAAACTGCTTTGACCATTTGTAAGAGCATGACGAAGCTAAAAATTAGTATTTCAAATTTTCTCTGTATTTCGATGGTGAAAAATGCAATTAAATGCAAATTTATGGTGAAGTTAACGTTTCTCCTAGGAGTTTCAGTCCCCAAAACTAACTACCCCCATTCAAATTGAGGAATTAAACAAGAAAGACTTAGTAACGGTAAGAGAATCTATTTCAAGTTAGCAATTGACCCTTTCTCCACAAGAAAAAAGCAAAACAAACTATTTTAAATTGATTGGTCAGTTGTTAAAGTGCAGGGTGCCCCGAGATATGGTATTTCAAATTTTACAAGCGCCAAGTTTAGTTACAATGCAATACAAAGTCAATTTGATCATTAAAGTGATGCCTTCTATAAGCAGTTGAGGCCCCAAAGCATATTCAGTTTTCAAACGAGCTAAAGGATCGCTTAGCAAATGTCGTTGAAGTGCAACAAGGAAGTAAGCTTTAAAAACTCATAAAGAAAGTTACCTGTAAATGAACCATCCGCTCCTTCTCTGTTGGAGAAAATAAGAAAGATAAGTTGTTTATTCCTTTATAAGGGTGCAAAGTGAGGAACGTAGGCTATATTCATCTCTATAAGTATTTATTTAACAAACAATGCAATATGCTAAATGGAAACTTCAAATGTAACGCTTTTGTCGAGGAATAAGGATCCCGAACTACGTGAGTATTCATTCAAACCAGTTAGGAAATATTTCTTTCTAATAAGTATAAATTAGTCTGCATGAGGCGCTAACCATTAAAACTAATATCAAGGGGAAAAAAATCCCTTGTAAATAGGCTCTAGAGTGTCTTTCTACGGAGGAACAATGCAAATGTTCTCTTTAAACTATTTTGACCATTTTTAAGACCGTGACGAAGCTAAAAAATTGCTATTTCAAGTTTTATCTACACTTTGATGCTCAGGAATGCAATTAAATGCTACTTTACGATGAAGTTAACCTTTTTGCTGAGAATTTTGGCTCACAAAACTAACTACTCTATTCAAATTGACGAATTAAACGAGAAGAACTTTCTAACGCTAAGAGAATCTGTTTCAAAATAAGCAATTGACCTTTTCTCTATAAGAGAAAAGCAAGACAAACCATTTTAAATTGTTGTACCAGTTGTTAGAGTGCAAAGAGCACGAGATATGGTATTTCAAATTCTATGAGTGCCAAGCTTGGTTAGAATGCGATATACAGTCAATTTGATCATTGAAGTGGTGCCTTCGACGAGCAGTTAGGCCTCAAAGCACATTTGATTTTCGAACGAGTTAGAAGACCGCTTAAGAAATGTTGTTGGAGTGCAACGAAGAAATATGCCTTACAAACTCCTTCAAGTAAAAGGAAATTACATGTAAATGAACTATTCGTTTCTTTGTCGAAGAAAATAAGAAAGATAAGTTGTTTGTTCATTTATAAGGATATAAAGAGAGGAACATAAGCTACATTCATTTCTATAAGTATTTATTTAACAAACAATGAGATGAGATCAATGGAAACGTCAAAGGAATATGGTTTTGTCAAGGAATGTGGGTCCCGAACTATGAAGGTATCCAAACTAGCTAGAAAATCTCTTTGATTAGTATAGATTGTGGTGCATGATGCGTTGACCACTAAAAACTAATATCAAGGAAAGAAATCTCTTCTAAATAGGCTATGGAGCGTTTTCCTGCGGACGAACAATGCAAATAATCTCTTTAAATTGTTTTGGCCATTTGTAAGAGCGTGATGAAGCTAAGAACGACTATTCCAAGTTTTATCTGCATTTCAATTCTTAAGAATGCAATTAAACGGTAATCATAAAGTTAACGTTTCTTGCTTAGAATTTTGGCCCTCAAAACTATTACTCCATTCAAATTGAGGAATAAAACAAGAAAATTTTCTAATGCTGAGAGAATCTGTTTCAAGTGAGCAATTGACCCTTTCTCAACAAGAGAAAAGCAAAACAAATCATTTTAAATGGTTTGATTAGTTGCTAGGGTGAGAAGAGCATGAGATATGGTATTTCAAATTCTATGGGTGCCAAGCCTGGTCAGAATGCACTACAAAGTCAATTTGATCGTTAAAGTGACGCCTTCTACAAAAGCAGTTAGGCCCCAAAGCACATTCGGTATTCAAACGAGCTAGAAAGGAACTTAGGAAATGTCATCGGAGTAAAACGAGAAAGTAAGCTTTAAAAACTCATTTAAGTAAAGGAAATTACCTACAAATGAACTATTCGTTCCTTCTCTGTAGGAGAAAATATGAAACACGAGTTGTTTGTTCCTTTATAAGAGGGTGTAAAGAGTGGAACGTGAGCAACATTCATTGCTATAAGTATTTATGAAACAAACAATGAGATTAGCTCAATGGGAAACGTTAAAGCAACGCTTTTGTTGAGGAAAAAGGGTCTCGAACTGCGTGAGTATTTAAACGAGTTAGAAAATCTCTTTGATTAGTATAATAAATCATTTTGTTTTGACCATTAAAAACTAATAGTCTAAATAGGCTAGAAAATGTTTTTCTGCAGAGCAACAATGCAAATGGTCTCTTTAAACTACTTCGACCATTTGTAAGAGCGCGACGAAGCTAAAAATTAGTGTTTCAAAATTTCTCTGCATTTCGATGGTGAAGAATGCAATTAAATGCAAATTTATGGTGAAGTTAACGTTTCTCCTAGGAGTTTCAGCCCACAAAACTAACGACCCCCATTAAATTGAGGAATTAAACAAGAAAGACTTAGTAACGGTAAGAAAATCTATTTCAAGTTGGCAATTGACCCTTTCTCCACAAGAGAAAAGCAAAACAAACTATTTTAAATTGTTTGGTCAGCTGTTAAAGTGCAGGGCACCCCGAGATATGGTGTTTCAAATTCTAGAAGCGCCAAGTTTAGTGACAATGCAATACAAAGTCAATTTGATAATTAAAGTGATGCCTTCTACAAGCAGTTGAGGCCCCAAAGCATATTTAGTTTTCAAACGAGCTGAAGGACCGCTTAGCAAATGTCGTCAAAGTGCAACAAGGAAGTAAGCTTTAAAAACTCGTAAAGAAAGTTACCTATAAATGAACCATGTGCTCCTTCTCTGTCGGAGAAAATAAGAAAGATAAGTTGTTTGTTCCTTTATAAGGGTGCAAAGTGAGGAACGTAGGCTATATTCATTTCTATAAGTATTTCTTTAACAAACAATGCGATATGCTAAATGGAAACGTCAAACGTAATGCTTTTGTCGAGGAATAAGGATCCCGAACTACATGAGTATTCATTCAAACCAGTTAGAGAATCTTTGTTTCTAATTAGTATAAATTAGTCTGCATGAGGCACTGACCATTAAAACTAATATCAAGGGAAAAAATCTCTCCTAAATAGGCTCTAGTGTTTTTCTACGGAGGAACAATGCAAATGTTCTCTTTAAACTATTTTGACCATTTTTAAGACCGTGACAAAGCTAAAAATAACTATTTCAAGTTTTATCTACACTTTGATGCTCAAGAATGCAATTAAATGCTACTTTACGATGAAGTTAACCTTTTTGCTGAGAATTTTTGGCCCACAAAACTAACTACTCTATTCAAATTTTGGAATTAAACGAGAAGAATTTTCTAAAGCTTAAGAGAATTTGTTTCAAAATAAGCAATTGACCTTTGCTCTATAATAGAAAAGCAAGAGAAACCATTTTAAATTGTTGTACCAGTTGTTAGAGTGTAGAGATGACGAGATATGGTATTTCAAATTCTACGAGTGCCAAGCTTGGTTAGAATGCGATATAAAGTCAATTTGATCATTGAAGTGACGCTTTCGACGAGTAGTTAGGCCTCAAAGCACATTCGATTTTCAAACGAGCTAGAAGACCTCTTAAGAAATGTTGTTGGAGTACAACGAGGAAATATGCTTTAAAAACTCCTTCAAGTAAAAGGAATTTACCTGTAAATGAACTATTCGCTTCTTTGTCGAAGAAAATAAGAAAGATAAGTTGTTTGTTCCTTTATAAGGATATAAAGAGAGGAACATAGGCTACATTAATTTCTATAAGTATTTATTTAACAAACAATGCGATGAGATCAATGCAAAACGTCAAAGGAATGGTTTTGTCAAGGAATGTGGGTATCCAAACTAGCTAGAAAATCTCTTTGATTAGTATAGATTGTTCTACGTGAGGTGTTGACCACTAAAAAGTAATATCAAGGAAAGAAATTTCTTCTAAATAGGCTATGGAGTGTTTTCTTGCGGACAAACAATGCAAATAATCTCTTTAAATTGTTTTGGCCATTTGTAAGAGCGTGATGAAGCTAAGAACAACTATTCCAAGTTTTATCTGCACTTCAATTCTTAAGAATGCAATTAAATGGTAATCATAAAGTTAACGTTTTTGCTTAGAATTTTGGCCCTCAAACTAATTATTCCATTCAAATTGAGGAATAAAACAAGAAAATTTTTGTAACGCTGAGAGAATCTGTTTCAAGTGACCAATTGACCCTTTCTCAACAAGAGAAAAGCAAAACAAACCATTTTCAATGGTTTGATCAGTTGGTAGGGGGAGAAGAGCATGAGATATGGTATTTCAAATTCTACGAGTGCCAAGCCTAAAATTAGAATGCCGTACAAAGTTTTGATCGTTAAAGTGACGCCTTCTACAAGCAGTCAGGCCCCAAAGCACATTCGGAATTCAAACGAGCTAGAAGGCCACTTAGGAAATGTCATCGAAGGAACGTAGGCTATATTCATTTCTAAAGTATTTCTTTAACAAACAATGCGATTCGCTAAATGGAAACGTCAAACGTAATGCTTTTGTCGAGGAATAAGGATCCCAAACTATGTGAGTATTCAAACCAGTTAGAAAATCTTTCTAATTAGTATAAATTAGTCTGCATGAGGCACTGACCATTAAAACTAATATCAAGGGGAAAAAAATATCTTCTAAATAGGCTCTAGAGTGTTTTTCTACGGAGGAACAATGCAAATGTTCTCTTTAAACTATTTTGACCTTTTTTAAGACTGTGACGAAGCTAAAAATTAGCTATTTCAAGTTTTATCTACACTTTGATGCTTAAGAATGTAATTAAATGCTACTTTACGATGAAGTTAACGTTTTTGCTGAGAAGTTTTTCCCACGAAATGATGCGGACCTGTTAGGAATTAGATCCTAAAAACCCCCAATTCAAGGTAGTATGCTCAACCCAAGAAAGCTAAAATCAGATTGAATATGAAAGAAACAAGAACCCAAAGTGTTAAACGCCACAAGGTTGATCAATCCTTGATAAGTCTAGAAAATTTCAATGAAGAACATAAGAGAAAGCCTCCTCAAATCTAAAATGTTCATATTAACACTCACTTTACTGATTTGATGCCTTCCTCAAAGATGAGCAAGCCAATTTATACAAATCCTAGATGTAACTCCAAGGAATACAAAAAGTTACAAAAATAAATAGATATTAACTCACCCATGAGAATTGAAAACTCTACGCTAACTGACACTTAATACATATCACAACTCCACTCATAACTCCTTTTAGCATCAAATTTACATCAAAGAGAGAAATTAATTCTAAATAGGTTATGAATCCTTTTACTTTCATGGTAAGACAACATATGTGATCTCTTTCGATTGTTTGATCACTTGCCAGACTATAGCACAGGTAACTATAGGTATATTGAGTTTTATAGCTACTTAGATGGTTACAAATGCCATAAAACACAAATTAATGCTAAAATTAATGTTTTCGCTGATAAATTAGGCATTTAAAAACCTTGGCGGGGAGATGTCTCTTGCTTAGGAAATCGTTTGTCAATGAAAATGTATGTATTTAAAGTGCTCCTTAGCTAAGGAGATTTGCTCTAAATGCGCTCATTGTCGTTTCTCTACAAGAGAATGACGAAAAGAACATTTATGACACTTGAATCATTTGTGACGGCATAAATAGATAAAGAATTGAAATTTCAAAGCATGTGATAGCTCTAATTTTGGTATACTACAAGTTTATCGTTAAAATAACACTTCCTTCAAGAAATTAGCCCCGAAACCATGTTTGGCATCTAATTGAGCCTGAACTTGTTTTTAACTCATTTCCAATTGAGGAAGTAAACAATAAAAACTAATTTAAACTAAGAAAATCGGTTTCGGGTGTGGAATTAACTTTCTTCAACTGGAGAAAATAAAAAAGAACCTTGATCAGTGGTTTTATCCATTGTTAGAGTGCAAAGCAACCGATATATGGCAATTTCATTGCAAAGCTTGTTGAGAAAGCTATAAAAGTCGAGTTTCTCAAGAAAAGGATGCTTCATTTGAGCAACAGAGAACCCAAAGCGCCATTACCATCTAAATGACCTAAAAAGATTGCTTAGAAAACGCTATTGAAACAAAATAAATAACTAAGCTTTAAGGACTCTCTTGATTAAGAGGAATTGGTTATAGAGGAGCCATTGACCCCTTCTCTACAATAAAACGCGATAGAAACGAGCCGGTTGTTCATTTACAAGATTGTCATCAGAGGAACGTAGACTAGTTTAGCTTCTACGAGTAGCTAGCCAACTGAGAATGCAACGAGCTCAAATAAATTCTCAAGGTAGCGCTTTTCCTGAGAAATCGAGGTCCTGGGCCTTCTATGATATTGAAACAAGTGAAAAAATCTCTTCAAACAATAAAAATCCCCCTAAATAGAGCGTAAACCATTAAAAATTCACATCAAGGAAAGAAATTCATTCTAAATAGGTCATCAATATTGTTTTTTCAAGAAATGGCGACATATATAATCTCTTTCAATTGCTTGATCACTTGAGGGAGTGCAATAAGGCTATCCATTAGTATGTTGAGTTTTATAGCTACCTAGACGGTGACGAATGCCACAAAACACAAATTAATGTTAAAATCAATGTTTTAACTGATAATTTAGGCATTTAAAACCACTTTGGGATTGAAAATATGCGTGGAGACGTCTCTTGCCTACAAAATTGTTTGTCAACAAAGAAGTATGCTTTTAAAGTGCTTCTTAGCGAAGGAAATGCGCTCATTGTTGTTTCTCTATAGAAGAACGACGAAAAGGACACTTACGACAATTGAAACGTTTGCGAGGGCCTAAATAGACAAAGAATTGCTATTTCAAACCCTATGATAACTTTGAATTTGGTATACTACAAATTTATCGTTAAGGTTATACTCTCATCAAGAAATTAGCCCCAAATCCTTGTTCGGCATCTGATTGGGCCCGAAATTGTTTTTAGCTCGCTGATAAATTAGGCATTTAAAACCACCTTGGGTATGGAAACAAGCGGGGAGATGTCGTCTCTTGCTTTGGAAATCGTTTGTCAATGAAAAGGCACGTCTTTAAAGTGTTCCTTAGCTAAGGAGATTTGCTCTAAATGCGGTCATTGTCGTTTCTCCACAAAAGAATGACGAAAAGAACATTTGTGACACTTGAATCGTTTGTGACGGCGTGAATAGATAAATAATTGCTATTTCAAAGCATATGATAGCTCTAATTTTGGTATACTACAAGTTTATCGTTAAGATAACACTTTCCTTCAAGAGAAATTAGCCCCCAAACCACGTTTGCAATCTAATTGAGCCTGAATTTGTCTTTAGCTCATTTCTAATTGAGAGGAAGTAAACAATAAAAACTAATTTAAACTAAGAAAATCTGTTTCGAGTCTGCAATTGACTTTCTTCAACAGGAGAAAATAAGGAAGAACCTTGATCGGTGGATTTATCCATTGTTAGAGAGCAAAGCAACCAATATATGGTAATTTCATTGCAAAGCTTGTCGAGAAAGCTAAAAAAGTCGAGTTTCTCACAAAAAGGATGCTTCATTTGAGCAACAGAGAACCCCAAGCGCCATTGCCATCTACATGAGCTAAAAAGATTGCTTAGAAAGTGCTACTGAAACAGAATAAATAACTAAGCTTTAAGGACTCTCTTAATTAAGAGGAATTGGTTATAGAAGAGCCACTGACCCTCTTCTCTACAACAAAGAAAGAAGCCAGTTGTTCTCATGGGAGGAACGTAGACTAGTTTAGCATCTACGAGTGCCTAGCTAGCTGAGAATGCAACGAGCTCAAATAAATCCTCAAGGTCGTGTAACGCTTCTCCTAAGAAATTGAGGTCTTGGGCCTTCTCTAATACTGAAACAAGTGAAGAAATCTCTTCAAACAATAAAACTCCCCCTAAATGGAGCGTAAGCCATTAAAAATTCACATCAAGTAAAGAAATCCTTTCTAAATAAATAGGTTATCAATATTGTTTTTTCACGAAATGGCGACATATATAATCTCTTTCAATTGCTTGATCGCTTGAGAGAGTGCAATAAGGCTATCTTCAAGTGTGTTGAGTTTTATAGCTACCTAGACGGTGACAAATGCCACAAAACACAAATTAATGTAAACATCAGCGTTTTAACCGATAATTTAGGCATTTAAAACCCACTTTGGGTTTGGAAACAAGCATGGAGACGTCTCTTGCCTACAAAATTGTTTGTCAACAGAGAAGTATGTGTTTAAAGTGCTTCTTAGCGAAGAAAATTTGCTCTAAATGCGCTCATTGTTGTTTCTCTACAAAAGAATGACGAAAAAGACATTTACAGCACTTGAAACGTTTGCAAGGGCGTATCTAGACAAAGAATTGCTACTTCAAAGTGTATGATAGCTTTGAATTTGGTGTACTACAAATTTATCATTAAGATTACACTCTCATCAAGAAATTAGCCCCGAAACCTCTCGTTTGGCATCTAATTGGGCCCGAAAATTTTTTTAGCTCCATTGTAATTGAGGATGTAAATAATAAAAACTATTTTGAACTAAGAAAATTCATTTCAAGTGAGCAATTAGCCTTCTTCAATAGGAGAAAAAAGCAAACAGAACCTTGTTGAGAAGTTTTATACATTGTTAGAGTGCAAACCAACTAACATATGGTAATTTCAGATCTACGAATGCAGAGCTCGTTGAGAAAGCTATAAAAGTCAAGTTTCTCGATAAAAAGGATGCCACATTTGAGCAATCAAGAACCCGAAGAACCATTGGCATCCAAACGAGCTAAAAATTACTTAGAAAATGTTGTCTTTCAATGGCATGAACAAAGTGAGCATTAAAGAATCTCTTAATTAAGAGCAATTGGTTGTAGAAGAGCTTCTCTATGGCAAAACACGATAGAAACGACTCGGTTGTTCATTTACAAGAATGTAATGGGAGGATTGTAGGCTAGTAAAGTTTCTACAAGTAGCAGCAAGCTAAGAACGCAACAAGCTCAAATGAATCCCCAAGGTAACTCATTTTTCAAGAAAAACAAAAGGTCATAGGCATCCTCAAGGTTGCAATGAGTGGGAAGATCCCTTTAAACAATAAAATTCCCCCCGAAACGGACTACCAACCATTACAAATTTACATCAAAGAGGGAAATCAATTCTAAATAGGCTATGAATCCTTTTTTTTCATGGTAAGATAACGTATGTGATCTATTTCAATTGTTTGATAACTTGCCAGATTACAGTAAGGCTAACTATAGGTATATTGAGTTTTAGAGCCACCTAGATGGTTACAAATGCCATAAAACACAAATTAAAATTAAAATTAATATTTTCGCTGATAAATTAGTCATTTAAAACCACCTTGGGTATGGAAACAAGCGGGGAGATGTCGTCTCTTGCTTAGGAAATCGTTTGTCAATGAAAAGGCACGTCTTTCAAGTGCTCCTTAGCTAAGGAGATTTGCTATAAATGCGCTCATTGTCGTTTCTCCACAAAAGAATGACGAAAAGAACATTTATGACACTTGAATCGTTTGTGAAGGCGTGAATAGATAAAGAATTGCTATTTCAAAGCATATGATAGCTCTAATTTTGGTATACTACAAATTTATCGTTAAAGAATTTGTCTTTAGCTCATTTCTAATTGAGAGGAAGTAAACAATAAAAACTAATTTAAACTAAGAAAATCTGTTTCGAGTCTGCAATTAACTTTCTTCGACTGGAGAAAATAAAGAAGAACCTTGATCGGTGGTTTTATCCATTGTCAGAGTGCAAAGCAACCGATATATGGTAATTTAATGGCAAAGTTTGTTGAGAAAGCTATAAAAGTCGAGTTTCTCACGAAAAAAATGCTTGATTTGAGCAACAGAGAACCCAAAGCGCTATTGCCATCTAAATGAGCTAAAAAGATTGCTTAGAAAGTGCTACTGAAATAGAATAAATAACTAAGCTTTAATTAAGGACTCTCTTAATTAAGAGGAATTGGTTATAGAAGTGCCACTGACCCCCTTCTCTACAACAAAACACGATAAAAAGAAGCTGGTTGTTCATTTACAAGATTGTCAAGGGAGGAATGTAGACTAGTTTAGCTTCTATGAGTGCCTAGTCAGCTGAGAATGCAACGAGCTCAAATAAATCCTCAAGGTAACGCTTCTCATGAGAAATTGAGGTCCTGGGCCTTCCCTAACACAGAAACAAGTGAAGAAATCTCTTCAAACAATAAAACTCTACCTAAATGGAGCGTAAGCCATTAAAAATTCACATCAAGGAAAGAAATCCTTTCTAAATAAAAAGGTTATCAATATTGTTTTTTCATGAAATGGCGACATATACAATCTCTTTCTACTGCTTGATCGCTTGAGAGAGTGCAATAAGGCTATCTACAAGTGTGTTAAGTTTTATAGCTACCTAGACAGTGACGAATGCCACAAAGCACAAATTAATGTAAAAATCAGCGTTTTAACCGATAATTTAGGCATCTTAAACCCACTTTGGGTTTGGAAACAAGCGTGGAGACGTCTCTTGCCTACAAAATTGTTTGTCAACATAGAAGTATGCGTTTAAAGCACTTCTTAGCAAAGGAAATTTGCTCTAAATGTGCTAATTGTCGTTTGTCTACAAAAGAATGACGAAAAGGACATTTACAGCACTTGAAACGTTTGGAAGGGCGTAAATAGACAAAGAATTTCTATTTCAAAGCGTATGATAGCTTTGAATTTGGTGTACTACAAATTTATCATTAAGATTACACTCTCATCAATAAATTAGCCCCAAAACCTCTCGTTTGGCATCTGATTGGGCCCGAAATTGTTTTTAAGCTCCTTTCTAAATGAGGATGTAAATAATAAAAACTATTTTGAACTAAGAAAATCCATTTCGAGTGAGCAATTAGCCTTCTTTAATAGGAGAAAAGCAAACATAACCTTGTTGAGCAGTTTTATACATTGTTAGGGTGCAAAGCTAGTAACATATGGTAATTTTAGATCTACGAATGCAGAGCTCGTTGAGAAAGCATTATAAAAGTCAGGTTTCTCGATAAAAAGGATGCCACATTTGAGCAATCATGAACCCGAAGAACCATTGACATCCAAACGAGCTAAAAATTGCTTTGAAAATGTTGTCTTTCAATGTCATGAACAAGTGAGCATTAAAAACTCTCTTAATTAAGAGAAATTGGTTGTAGAAGAGCTTCTCTATGGCAAAACACGATAGAAACAATTCAATTGTTCATTTAAAGGAATGTAATGGGAGGTTTGTAAGCTAATTAAGTTTCTACGAGTGCCAGCAAGCTAAGAATGCAACAAGCTCAAATGAATCCCCAAGGTAACGCTTTTTTTAAGAAACTAAAGGTCTTAGGCATCCTCAAGGGTTGCAATGAGTGAGAAGATTCCTTTAAATAATAAAATTCCCCCGAAACGAAGCACCGACCATTAAAAATTTACATCAAAGGGAGAAATCAATTCTAAATAGGTTATGAATCCTTTTTTTTCATGCTAAGAAGACAACATATATGATCTCTTTCAATTGTTTGATCACTTGCCAGACTGCAGTAAGGCTAACTATAGGTATATTGAGTTTTATAGCTACCTAGATTGTTACAAATGCCATAAACACACAAATTAATGCTAAAATTAATGTTTTCACTGATAAATTAGGCATTTAAAACCACCTTGGTTGTGGAAACGAGTGGGGAGATGTCATCTCTTACTTAGGAAATCCTTTGTCAATGAAAAGGTATGTATTTAAAGTGTTCCTTAGCTAAAGAGATTTGCTCTGAATGCACTCATTGTCGTTTCTCTCTACAAGAGAATGACGAAAAGAACATTTATGACACTCGAATCATTTGTGACGGCGTAAATAGATAAAGAATTGCTATTTCAAAGCATATGATAGGTCTAATTTTGGTATACTACTGGTTTATCGTTAAGATAATACTTTCCTTCAAGAAATTAGCCCCCAAACCACGTTTGACATCTAATTGAGCATGAATTTGTCTTTAGCTCATTTCTAATTGAGGAAGTAAACAACAAAAACTAATTTAAACTAAGAAAATTTGTTTCGATGTGCAATTAACTTTCTTCAACAGGAGAAAATAAAAAAGAACCTTGATCGGTGGCTTTATCCATTGTTAGAGAGCGAAACAACCGATATATGGTAATTTCATTGCAAAGCTTGTCGAGCAAACTATAAAAGTCGAGTTTCTCATGAAAAGGATGCTTCATTTGAGCAACAGAGAACCCCAAGCGCCATTGCCATCTACATGAGCTAAAAAGATTGCTTAGAAAGTGCTACTGAAACAGAATAAATAACTAAACTTTAAGGACTCTCTTAATTAAGAGGAATTGGTTATAGAAGAGCCACTGACCCCCTTCTCTACAACAAAAGAAAGAAGCCGGTTGTTCATTTACAAGATTGTCATGGGAGGAACGTAGACTAGTTTAGCATCTACGAGTGCCTAGCCAGCTGAGAATGCCGTGCTCAAATAAGGAAGGTAACGCTTCTCCTAAGAAATTGAGGTCCTGGGCCTTCTCTAATACTGAAACAAGTGAAGAAATCTCTTCAAACAATAAAACTCCCCCTAAATGGAGCGTAAGCCATTAAAAATTCACATCAAGTAAAGAAATCCTTTCTAAATAAATAGGTTATCAATATTGTTTTTTTACGAAATGGTGACATATATAATCTCTTTCAATTACTTGATCGCTTGAGAGAGTGCAATAAGGCTATCTACAAGTGTGTTGAGTTTTATAGCTACCTAGACGACAAAACACAAATTAATGTAAACATCAGCATTTTAACCAATAATTTAGGCATTTAAAACCCACTTTGGGTTTGGAAACAAGCTTGGACACGTCTCTTGCCTACAAAATTGTTTGTCAACAGAGAAGTATGCGTTTAAAGTGCTTCTTAGCGAAGGAAATTTTCTCTAAATGCGCTCATTGTCGTTTTTCTACAAAAGAACGACGAAAAAGACATTTACAGCATTTGAAATGTTTGCGAGGGCGTAAATAGACAAAGAATTGCTATTTCAAAGCGTATGATAGCTTTGAATTTGGTGTACTACAAATTTATCATTAAGATTACACTCTCATCAAGAAATTAGCCCCAAAACCTCTCGTTTGGCATCTAATTGGGCCCGAAATTGTTTTTAGCTCCTTTCTAATTGGGGATGTAAATAATAAAAACTATTTTGAACTAAGAAAATTCGTTTCGAGTGAGCAATTAGCCTTCTTAAATAGGAGAAAAGCAAACAGAACCTTGTTGAGCAGTTTTATACATTGTTAGAGTGGAAACCAACTAACATATATGGTAATTTCAGATCTATGAATGCAAAGTTCATTGAGAAAGCTTTGTAATAGTTAGGTTTCTCGATAAAAAGGATGCCACATTTGAGCAATGAAGAACCCAAAGAACCATTGGCATCCAAACGAGCTAAAAATTGCTTAGAAAATGTTGTCTTTCAATGTCATGAACAAGTGAGCATTAAAGTCGATCTTAATTAAGAGAAATTGGTTGTAGAAGAGCTTCTCTACGGCAAAACACGATAGAAACGACTCGGTTGTTCATTTAAAGGAATGTAATGGGAGGATTGTAGGCTAGTTAAGTTTCTACGAGTGCCAGCAAGCTAAGAACGCAACAAGCTCAAATGAATCCCCAAGGTAACACTTTTTTCAAGAAACCAAAGGTCTTAAGCATCCTCGAGGGTTTCAATGAGTGGGAAGATCCCTTTTAACAATAAAATTCCCTCGAAGCAGAGCACCAACCATTAAAAATTTACATCAAAGAGAGAAATCAATTCTAAATAGGTTATAAATCCTTTTTTTTCATGGTAAGACAACATATATGATCTCTTTCAATTGTTTGATCACTTGCCAGACTGCAGTAAGGCTAACTATAGGTATATTGAGTTTTATAGCTACCTAGATGGTTACAAATGCCATAAAACACAAATTAATGCTAAAATTAATGTTTTCGCTGATAATTAGGCATGTAAAACCACCTTGGGTATGGAAACGAGCGGGAAGATGTCGTCTTTTGCTTAGGAAATCGTTTGTCAATGAAAAAGTATGTCTATAAAGTGCTCTTTAGCTAAGGAGATTTGCTCTAAATGTGCTCATTGTCGTTTCTCTACAAAAGAATGGTAAAAAGAACATTTATGACACTTGAATTGTATGTGACAACGTAAATAGATAAAGAATTGTTATTTCAAAGCATATGATAGCTCTAATTTTGGTATACTACAAGTTTATCATTAAGATAACACTTTCCTTCAAGAAATTAGCCCCCAAACCACGTTTGACATCTAATTGAGCTTGAATTTGTCTTGAGCTCATTTCTAATTGAGGAAGTAAACAACACAAACTAATTTAAACTAAGAAAATCTCTTTCGAGTGTGCAGTTAACATTCTTCAATAGGAGAAAATAAAAAAGAACCTTGATCGACAGTTATCCATTGTTAGAGAGCAAAGCAACTGATATATGGTAATTTCATTGCAAAGCTTGTCGAGAAAGCTATAAACGTTGAGTTTCTCACGAAAAGGATGCTTCATTTGAGCAACAGAAGAACCCAAAGTGTCATTGCCATCTAAATGAGCTAAAACGATTGCTTAGAAAGTGCTACTGAAACAGAATAAATAACTAAGCTTTAAGGACTCTCTTAATTAAGAGGAATTGGTTATAAAAGAGCCAATGACCCCCTTCTCTACAACAAAACACAATAGAAAGAAGCCGGTTGTTCATTTACAAGATTGTCATGGAGGAACGTAGACTAGTTTAGCTTCTACGAGTGCCTAGCCAGCTGAGAATGCAACGAGCTCAAATAAATCCTCAAGGCAACGCTTCTCCTAAGAAATTGAGGTCCTGGGCCTTATCTAATACTGAAACAAGTGAAGAAATCTCTTCAAACAATAAAACTTCCCCTAAATGGAGCGTAAGCCTTTAAAAATTCACATCAAGGAAAGAAATCATTTCTAAATAGGTTATCAATATTGTTTTTTTACGAAATGGCGACATATATAATCTCTTTCAATTGCTTGATCGCTTGAGAGAGTGCAATAAGGCTATCTACAAGTGTGTTAAGTTTTATAGCTACCTAGACGGTGACGAATGCCATGAAACACAAATTAGTGTAAAAATTTGTGTTTTTGCCGATAATTTAGGCATTTAAAATCTACTTTGGGTTTGGAAACAAGCGTGGAGACGTTTCTTGCCTACAAAATTGTTTGTCAATGGAGAAGTATGCATTTAAAGTGCTCCTTAGCGAAGGAAATTTGCTCTAAATGCGCTCATTGTTGTTTCTCTACAAAAGAATGACGAAAAAGACATTTACGACACTTGAAACATTTGCGAGGGTACATATAGACAAAAAATTGCTATTTCAAAGCGTATGATAGCTTTGAATTTGGTGTACTACAAATTTATCATTAAGATTACACTCTCATCAAGAAATTGGCCCCAAAAACTCTCGTTTGGCATCTGATTGGGCCCGAAATTGTTTTTAGCTCCTTTCTAATTGAGGATGTAAATAACAAAAACTATTCTTAACTAAGAAAATCCGTTTCGAGTAACCAATTAGCCTTCTTCAATAGGAGAAAAGTAAACAGAACCTTGTTGAGCAGTTTTATATATTGTTAGAGTGCAAAGCAAATAACGTATGCTAATTTCAAATCTACGAATGCAGAGCTCGTTGAGAAAGTTTTGTAATAGTCAAGTTTCTCAATAAAAAGGATGCCACATTTGAGCAATCAAGAACCCGAAGAACCATTGGCATCCAAACGAGCTAAAAATTGCTTAGAAAATGTTGTTTTTCAATGGCATGAACAAGTGAGCATTAAAGACTCTTAATTAAGAGAAATTGATTGTAGAAGAGTTTCTCTACGGCAAAACATGATAGAAACGACTCGGTTGTTCATTTACAAGAATGTAATGGAAGGATTGTAGGCAAGTTAAGTTTCTACGAGTACCAGCAAGCTAAGAACGCAACAAGCTCAAATGAATCCTCAAGGTAATGCTTTTTCAAGAAACCAAAGGTCTTAAGGATCTTCGAGGGTTTCAATGAGTGGGAAGATCCCTTTAAACAATAAAATTCCCCCAAGACGAAGCACCAACCATTAAAAATTTAAATCAAAGAGAGAAATCAACTCTAAATAGGTTATGAATCCTTTTTTTTCATGGTAAGACAACATATATGATTTCTTTCAATTATTTGATCACTTGCCAGAGAAGTATGCGTTTAAAGTGCTTCTGATGCAAATTATGAAGTTGAAAAAGATGACACAAATAAATTAATTAATGGTGATGATGATGCTTTGCATATTCAAAGAGGACCGATTACAAGGGCCCGTGCCAAAAGACTTAATGAAATACTACTTGGGCTGGTTCAAGACATTTGGGCCAAATAAGGTTTTAATGGTTTTTCCAACTTTAATATGGGCTTGGATAAATCAAAAGGAGCTATGAGTGTCATCCAAGTGCACGATAGTCAAAATTATAAGAAATAAAACCCTCTAGTGGAAATACATGTGTGGACAAAATAATTCAAGTCATAATCTCATTAATTTGAGATGATAAAGATGGTTTATTGGTT
>JAJIYU010008423.1:0-17996 GCA_030144865.1 Tinospora cordifolia | reverse complement strand
TATTTCTTTAATAAATATTGTAATAAACATTTAAATCATGATTCCGAACATTTTTATATTTATTTAATATTTTTAAAAATTCATTTATTTCTTCTTCACTAACCTCGTATACATATATATATATTACTTAAACATTATTTATACACACATGTACACATACATGTACGTGTACAATACATAATGGTACACTCATACGTCATGTCAACGTGTCATAAAAATTTGAGTCGTTACACATATTAGTTGACCTATGCACCTTATAATTTTATGGCTATGACATAATCTTGGGGATGGATTAGTTAAACCAATATCAAGCTCTAATAGATTGTCATAAGAAGCTAGTAACCATAACCTTTGGGATAAATCTATAGAATTAACGGAGATATGCGGAGACTGCCGAGGAGTCCAACCATAGTCATGTTAAAATGTTTGAAGCAAAAGAATGAGTTCGAGAGACTCTCGAAGGAGGACTTTGCTGAACACAAGAGAATCCAAGGCCTAATAGCTGTTAGGGAGTAAAAAACGTATTCCTAGAGGACTTACCCATACTACTACCTGCTAGAAAATTAGAGTTCAAGATTGAACTTCACCTTGGAACCAACCCTATAGCCATACCTTCATACAGAATGATTCTAGTGGAAATAATCAAGTTGAAGTCTCAACTAGACAAGCTCTGGAAGAAAAGCTTAATCAGGTGGAGTGAATTACCTAAGGAGCTCCCATACTATTTGTAAAGAAGAAGGATGATTCCATGAGACTATGCAACGATTATTGGAAGCTAAACCAACAATGATAAAGAATAAGTACCCCTTACTAAGGATTGATGACCTATTTGATCAATGAGAAGATCCACTCATTTCACGAAGATTGATCTTAGGTCAGGTTATCATCAGTTGAGAATCAGGGAGTCTAACATATAAAAGACAACCTTTAAAATTAGATATGGACACTTTGAGTTCACCGTGATGCCCTTTGGTTTGACCAATTCCTAAGCAGCATTCATGGATTTAATAAACTAAGTGTTTAGACAATACCTTGGCTAGTTTGTGGTGATATTCATGGACAACATCCTGATTTACTCCAAGTCAGAAGTTGAACACTTGGAAAAATTGAGAATAGTGTTGGAGACCCTCAAAATGCACCAATTATATGCCAAAATCAGCAAGTGGAAATTCTAGATAAAAATAGGTAAGTTTCTTGGCCACGTAGTATTAGCAGAAGGCATCTCTATAGACCTGGAGAAGGTGAAAACGGTCATGGACTGAAAACAACAAAAGACTGTTACAGAGATTAGGAGCTTCTTAGGCTTGGCTGGATACTACATGAGATTCATCCAAAGCTTCTCCAAACTAGCAAAACCTACGACCAAGTTAAATAGGAAAGGCATCAAATTCACTTGGGATGAGAAGTGCAAACAATCATTCCAAAAACTAAAAAGGAGATTGACTTCAGCCCCTATCTTAGTCACTCTAACCCATGGTGTCACTTTTGTCTTGTATAAAGATGTTTCACTAAGTGGACTGCAAGCAGTTTTGGTGCAAGAAAAGCAAGTAATCGTTTATGCTTTACGACAACTAAAGGTCCATGAGAAGAATTACTCTATTCACGACTTAGAGTTAGCAGCCATTGAATTTACCCTGATGATTTGGAGATACTACCTTTATGGTGAGAAATTTGATCTATTTTCAGATCATAAGAGCTTGAAGTACATTTACACCTAGAAGGAGTTGAATCTCAAGCAACACAGATGAATGGAGTTCTTGAACGACTATGATTTCCAACTAACCTACCATCCGAGGAAGGCCACTGTGTTGGCCGATGCCTTAAGAAGAAAGTTCAACAAACATGAGGAAGAAAAGGGCCAGATGCACTAGTTGATTAAAGATTTTAGGTTGGTTGTACCATGAATGAAAAATGAGCCTATCTCTACAGCATATCTTGCCAATCGAATCTTCTACACCAGATCAGGGATGATCAAAGGCAAGACAAATGGCTCACTAGACTGATAGAAGGAGATACATAGAGTAAGCATACTGACTTTTGGTTAGATACTGAGAATATCCTAAAACTTAGTGAGAGGATTTGTGTGCCCAAAACAAATAGAGTAAACAGACCATACTAGATGAGGTTCATCAGACCAAGTATAGGATATTTTTAAGTGGAAATAAAATGTACTAAAACCTCATAGAGGCTTTCTAGTGGAGAGGAATGAAGAAAGATGAGGCTAAGCATGTTGCCAAGTGCTTAACTTTCAACAAGTAAAAGTAGAACACTAGAAACCCTCTAGAATGTTACAACCACTCCCTATCCTTGAATGAAAGTGAGATAAGATTGCCATGGACTTTGTCAATGGGTTGCCAAAGAACCAGAAAGGAGAAGATAATATATGGGTAATTGTGGATCGTCTCACTAAAGTAGTTCATTTCTTGCCAATCAGATCCACAGACCAAATCAGTAAGTTGGGAGAACTCTACGTGAAAGAGATTGTTAGACTTCATGTTATACCCAAGATGATAGTATATGATTGGGACTCTCAATTCACTTCACAATTCTGGTAGAGTTTACGAATGGAGTTGGACACTAAACTCACCATGAGTATTGCTTTTCACCCTCAAACAAATGGGTCGTCTGATAAAGTGGTCCAAACATTAGAAGACATGTTGAGGTCTTGTGTCTTGGACTTTAAAGGGAATTGGAGAGTTTGCCCATAACAATCGTTATCAGGCAAGTATTAAGATGGCTCCATATGAGGCTCTTTATGGAAGACCCAACAAATCACCAACCTGTTGGGCTGAACTCGAAGATCATGTACTTACTGTACCATATTTGGTGGAAGAAATAAATGACCAAGTCAAACTTATATAAAAGAGGTTGGTTACAGCTTAGAGTCGTTAGAAGAGTTATGCTAACAAGATGAGGAAATCCCTAGAGTTTCAAGGAGGTGACAAGGTATTTTAAGGATAAGTCCTTAGAAAGGCATTAAGAAATTTGGATTTAAGGGGAAACTATCACCCAGAATTGTTGGACCCTTTGAAATACTTAAAAGAATTGGGAAATGTGCTTATGAGTTGGATCTAGCAAATCGGATGACCCCAGCTCACAACATGTTCCATGTATCGATGTTGAGAAAGTATGAACCAGATCCCTCTCAGATTATCCACTTGGAAGAAATTAACATCTAAGATTATACCATGTATGAGGAAGCGACAATTACAATCCTTGATTACTAGGTACAAAACCTGAGAATGAAGGACATTCCATTAGTTAAAGTACCATGAAAACATCATGGAGTGGAATAAGCTACTCGAGAGTTGAAGAGCGAAATAAAGACCAAGTACTCACACGAATTCACTAGGAATCTCTAAATGTGTTCAAATTTTGAGGACAAAATTTTTCTAAGGAGGGTGGATTGTAATACCTTAAAAAATTTGTACATAATGAAATGATATGATTAATGAGACCAAATTCATTATAGGGATCAATTAGCAAGTAATTGCTCAAAAACAAACTCTCAAGGGAGTAAGATTAATAAAAAGAAACAAAATGAAATGAAATGGAATGGATGAACAACTCACATGATCCAAGCACCTGAAATTCATTTTATTTGTCCAATTAAGGGTTCATTTTCCTAATAGGGTTCAATGGAATGAGAATTAGGAAAGAAAATGAAGAAAATCCTAACCAAACATGAGATATGAATTTTTATTAAATTCATGTGGACCCAAAAAGTGTGAAATGTGGGCATACGCAAGTGCAACTCACATGAGATGTCCTTGTACATGAGATTAGAAACCATAAAGGATGATATCATGTGCATAAGCTACAATGATCATGTGCCCCTCACCTTGATGTCCAAGCAAGCAAGAAAGAAAAGAGGAAAGTTTCTAAAATCGATTTGAAAAGTTGCTCATGTGTTCTCAATAGAGAAAAAGAAGTTCCAATGTGCCATAATCATGTACACCCTAAGCCCATGCACACAAAGACATCCAAGAAGTCAAAATAAGAAGGCAAGATCCAAATTAGAAAGTTTCCATGCTCACACTAAAGTACCAAAAATAAACCATGCAAAATCTCAAGTTTGTCCTTGCTTGGTGAGCACTCACAAAGAAAGGGAAATATTGCCTTACTCACATGATTTCTAAGAATAAAAGTTGTTGAAAAATGTTTCTAAACACTCAAGGAGCAAGATTAGAAGTTTTTAATTTAAGAATAGAAGTTAAAAAATGTTTTAAACACCCAAGGAATGAGATTAGAAGTTTCTAATTCAAGAATAAAAGTTGGTGAACAATGTTTCTAAACACCCAAAGAACAAAATTAGAAGTTTCTAATTCAAGAATAGAGGTTGCTGAGAAATGTTTCTAAATGCCCAAGGAACAAGTTTAGAAGTTTCTAATTCAAAATAAAAGGTTGTCAAATCTTGTTGATTTGGTGTGCACAAGAAAAAGAATCAATTACTAAAATAAATTGGAACGCTTCCTATGAAGACAAATTAGAAAGTTAATAAGATGATTCTTGAGCACAAAATGAATAAACCACACTTAGAAAGTCTCCCACACCTAGATTAACATCCAAGCAAAGATTAGAAAGTGGTCCAAACCAAGACTGTGTTCACACATGAAAAGGAAACCCTAGTTGAACATTTGCCTAAACCATGTGTGTGTGCATACAAAAGAGAAAACCCTAGTGGTCCCACATGCCAAAAATGTGCTCAAGGGAATTGGAAAGTGGCTGATGCAAGATTTCCAAACCATCCCCTCTACGTGCATAGAAAAATTTATATAAAGGACCCTCTATGCTGACAAATCCCTCTTGTTCCTTCTAAGCCTTCTACTTGGCACCCCTTCTCACTTGTCTTTTGTTCTTGAGTGTCCTTAAGTGAGAAGTTATTATTCTTGAGTAGTTTGGTGTTGTTGAAGTACTTAAACAGTGAAAACTCTATCAGATTTTCAATAAACTTCAAAATAAAGTGGAAGTGATTTCGAGAATCTCCACTTCATTGTTTTATTTTAATATCATGTTCATGCATGTTGAAATTTTGTTTAGTATGCATGTTTAGGTTTGAATAACATGATTTAATTTTCAGTTTAGCGTGTATGCCATGTTTACTTGATCATAAAGCCATGTCAAGCTTGGATTATGCATGATTAGGCTTATTTTATGAAGAATAATCGTGCTTGATATTTGCATGTTGAACAAGATTGTTATTACATCTATCATATCAACCTATTAAAATCATTTTCAGCTGACACAACAAGTCATACAAAGTATCATCATTGAGTCTCACAATATCAATTATAAGAAATGAAAATTTCAAAATTCATAATCATTATTTAAAATTCCAAGAGAAACATTATTCCACTAAAGTCAATAGGTCTTGTAACCTTCATATCTCAAAAGGAAATGTTTTAAATTGAAAGGAAAAACATAGGGCCAACATGCCCAACTCTAAAAAATAAAATAGGAGAAATAAATCCTAAAACGAGCTCTCATCAGTCTTTGACAATTTTTAATCAGTGATTACCAAAAAAATTATAAAAGAGGCGAGTTCAAAGACCCTAGTGGATCATTCCAAATATTTAAACCATTATTTCAACCGAAGAAACAACATATGCCAAACACTTCCATAAATTAGGTGTTTCAAACAATTTATTGTTTATTAGTTGACGTTAAGACCGAAATGATTTTTCCTCAATGTTCCAAATCTAGGTAGTGAAGTATATTCTAGACATTAATACTCATTTCATCAATCATGGGAAATGGGGTCTATGCTAGACTCCTAGGTCCATCACAAAATAAAACTCATCAAACATCATCAGTCAAGTAAATGTCCAAAGTCAGATCCGAGGTTGTACACTAGCGATGACACCAATTGGCTTGTCACCTCATCGATACGTGGCTATAATCTATATTAAACTTTCTTTTGTGGATTTTACAACCATAGAATATCATAACATGATTGTAACAAAATATTACATAAACGCATTACACGTGCAATATTATAATCAATCAAGTCGTCTACAATATTAATCACATGATAATAAATAATTTGCATGATATCAACCATCGCATATAATATATCAATTTATCATTCAATAACATTCATCACATATTCCTAAAATATCAACCAACCATGCACATTTTATTTGAAGTGAAATAATAATTTAAAACTCGAAAATCATCTGCACCTTTTAAAATGTCTAATATCTTCAAGGTGCACATTGTGTCTAGATTCACTGAAGATATTGACCTAAATCGTATAAAAATAATTTTCTTAGTAATATATGATAACTTTAATATTTTAAAACTTCAATATTTTGATTTCATAATTTATTTTAATTTTTATTATAATAGAGTACTAACATTATTTTTAGTGAACTATTTGTGTACTATTCCCCTAAATTTCATTCTAGACTTAGTCAATATTATTTTTTATTAATTAAAATCATTATAATTCATTGATCTTACCATGACTAATTTAATTCGTAAAAATTTAATTCAAATATTTTTAGGATACCTTCTTAAACTATTTACGGGCAACTCAACACAATAGTTAGTGAGTCTACTTTCCAGTCAAACTCTCCGACTAATGTTAAGCCTCACCATCAAATTATTTATAGTATTCAAAGTGCATCAATAAAAAGATAAGCGGAATAATGTAACAACAATGGAAGTCTTTAACATTATTTACATTAACAGAGTCCAATTCAACTTTACGTTTTTCAAATCTTGTACATATTGTTTTAAAATACCAAAATAACAAAATAGTCTACTGTGGACTATGATGAAAAAGATCACGAATCACTACTGCTATCACCTTATCCACACTAGACGGATCTAAAATGTTAAGAAGAGTGAGCTCAATATTTACGTAAGCATAATGAGTAGCAAGAATATATATATACTTAAATCTAGCATTCTACATGCAATGCAACAGGCAAATCATAATTATTCATAAACAATGAATAGCACGTACAATCATCAAACATATATAGATGCAACAGCCTAATATGTCATGCATTATGCCATATTCTAAGGGTCCAGCATCAAAACTTGGCAACCTTCTTTCTGTTTAAGGATCCTTTGGTCATAGTGTCATTTCTGAACGGATGTGACCATTGTTCAAGCCATACTATAGTATCGTCGACAATCATGGTCCACCAACGAAGCCATACTATCGTATCTCGGCGATCATGGCCCACTAACCAAGCTATACTGTCATATATCGACAGTCGTAGCCCATTGACCAAGTGGTATAGTGTAACATCCAGCCTCCCCCTCATGGCCCGAGTCTAACCCATTTTGGTCTAGAGGGTGCAATTATAGTACTACCTTCAAGTATTTCAAAGATAAATAGGCCACCTGAGAGGCGGGTGTTGTCACATTAATTCTTTTCTATTTCGATTCCAAACCCATGAGACTTCTTGTGTACATTAACTTATGCACAAGTAGATTCATGAAAAATAATAAGCACATCATGAAATAAATAAAATTCACTTTTATTAATTAATTCAAATATTCAAAGGTACATAGCCTTTATGTTCATTATAGCAAAAATAACCTCAAAATCTAAATAAAATAACTTGAGCCAACATGCCCTACAATTTAATGAAATTTCTAAAAAACTAATCTATTGTCATCTATGTAGCCTTGATTTATTAATTCCCTAAAATATTAGAAAAGAGAGGTAAGCTTATGCACCCTATGGATCATTCTAAAAATTTAGCTCATTATTTCAAAATAAATATAGAATACATAACAAACACTTCAAAAGATTAAATGATTCAAACAATTGTTTGTTTTCAATTAACATTAAGACTGAAATAAATATGCATTATTGTTCCATTTTTATTGAATGAGGTCAAATCTAAACCTTCAACTTATCATTGATAAAAATGGGTTAAATCTGAAGCCTCAATTCATATCCCAAAAATATTGGTAGAAACACTCACAATGAAAATTCGTCCTCGTGCTAGTATGTAGTTATAATCTTTGTCTAATCTTTCATTACATAAATAGAAGCATAAATTACATAAATTCATCCTCGTGCTGGTAAGCACGTCATATCATAGATCATGTCAACACAAATCATACATCATTATTCATACAATCCTAAGTATGCATCTCTAATCAACGACATGCATAATCATGACATATTTCTAGGATAAAAAGGCATCCATGCGCATCATATCTGAATCAAAATAACAAAGTAAAAGTTCAAAAATCGCTTCCACCTCAAATAGATTTTCTCTTCTTGAAGCCTCTGTTGAATCTCTTTTAGATCTCTCCAACTGCTAACATAGAAATTTGTGCAACACTTCATTACTACTACTTTAATTGTGTTTAGAACAGCTAAAGAAAAAGAGGGATGCCAAGAGGGAGGCAAAGAGAACAAAAACTGAGGCAGGATTTATATAGAGTTCAAGTAGGTGAGAATTGGTAAGTTTTGGGTGTTCCTAGCACAGGAAACTTGCTATTTCTTCAAAATTGTGCACAAGAATTAGTAACTTAGGGTTTCTTGGTGTTTTGGGGACTTTTCAATTTATGTAATCAAATTTGATACAAAATTTCAAGTTATTACATATAGTCGCCATCCACGAACTAGTAGAGTGTGCTATGCACCACTCTAATTTTATCCATAGAGAGTACCAATGTATCACTCTTATCTCAAGACTATCATAGTCCAATGTTCACACCTCAGAACCTCTCATCCATAGCCAAGTCAACACATCTAAGGATCTGTCGATTAGTATTATCTTAGAATTATTACGATCCAATGTCCACAACTCAAAACCTCTAATCCTTATTTTAGGTCAGCACATCTGAAGATCTATTAATCAATCCCATTTCAGATCTATCACAATCCAATGTCCGCACTTTAGAACCTCTCATCCTTAGGCCAGGTCAACACATCTAAAGATCTATACTCTTATCTCATGACTATCATGATACAATGCCTGCACCTCAGAACCTCTCATCCCTAGGCCAGGTCGGCACATTTGAAAATTCGTACTCTTATTTCAAGGCTATCATGATCTAATGTTTGCACCTCAGAATCTCTCATCCTTAACCCAAGTCGGCACATATCAGTCTTCTCTTAATACAATATGCAATGCATGTAGCATCCAATTATTCAATAACAATAAGTAAAATAAAAGATTAAATAAATAAATCAAATTACTAGTCACAAACTAAATCAACTTTTGATGCTCTCTCAATTGCCCATCGCATCCTTCATTATTGAACTAAATACCAAAAGCTTACACTAATGACAATGTATCACTTTTGATATAGAATAAACAACATTTTCACAGTTTTGTTGTACAGTACATTAAATAAGAAAAATTAATCATTTAATATGTTATACATTTTTTCCTATGTGAAACATTACATTAAAAAACCTTCTATATATATATATATATATATATTATTAATTTATTAATTTCTCTCAAATTGTATAAAAACAAATTTATTTTATCAATCAATCTCCAATATTCCTAATTCGGGTATCATTAAGTTTAGAATTTCATCTTCGACATTTTTGTACTCAATTAAAATTTCATCATCTAAATGAACTTCCATACTTATTATTATTATTTCTTCATGGTCCCCCATTAAATTCATTAGTAGTTCCTTTTATATTTATTTATTTATTTATTTATTTATGCCACGTGTATATTTTTTTATTACTACAACTCATTAATTTAATTTGTTTTTCCATTTATATTTAGAAATACAAATGTTATAAAATCACGTAGTTTCATTCATAGTTCAGCAATTCATACATGAAAATACATGTCGAACTTATCAACTCCATGTCCAAAAATATAGGTCGTTACAGTCTACCCTTTTTAAAAAAGTATTTGGCCTCAAAATTTTACATAGCACAATCAAGAGGTGACACCCATGACCGTAGGGAACTAACTAAGCATAAAGTCTTCTCATTCCCAAGTGTCCTGCTCAGCATCATGGAACTGTCAATGTATACGAATCATTCGTATCTTCTTGTTGCGCAATTTCTATATGATCCAATCGATAATGACTATCACTGCCTCATCAAATGTGTCTCTCCAAATATAATGTCTCTCCAATCAACAATGTGCAAGGGATAGGGGTAATACTTATGTAACATTGATACGTGGAAAACGTTATGTACCCTTGCCCACTAAGGTGGCAATGCCAACCAGTATGCAATAGGACCTACCCTCTCAAATATCTCAAAAAGTCCAATAAACCTTGGGGCGAGCTTCCCTATAATCCAAAATGCCATTTGCCTTCTTCGAGGTGAAATCTAGAGAAGTACATGATCATCAGTGACAAACCCAAGGATTTTTCTACAATTATCAACATAACTCTTCTATCTATCCTGAGCAACCTTCAAATTTTGACGAACTTGTTTAATCTTCTCATTTTATTCTTGTACAAAAGTGTCCCCAATCTTGGCCTAACAAGTAAGAGATCTACATGGTCAGCCATACGATACCTCAAACGACGCCATAACAATACTCGATTGGTAGCTATTATTATAAGCAAATTTGCATAATGCCAAATGATCCTCTCAGCAACCCCCAAAATCAAGAATACATGCATGGACCATTTTATGCAAAACCTAGACCATTCTCTCAAACTGACCATCTGTTTGTGGTTGGAAAGTCGTGTTCAAGTTCACCCTCATTCCTAGTTGTATCTACAAGCTTTGCTATAAGCAACATGAACCTAGTATTTCTGTATGACACAATGGACATGAGTACCCCATATAATCTGTCAATCTCCTAGAGATAGAGTTGACCTAACCCATCGACCAAATCCTTACTAAGCATTGGGACAAAATGTGCAGATTTTGTCAATCGATCAACCACAACCCTTATAGCATCATGCCTCTGTTGGGTTTAGGGTAATCCTACGACAAAGTCTATAGTAATGTGTTTTCATTTTCACTCTGGTATTGTTAATGGTTGCAATAAACCACTAGGTCACTAATGTTTAGCCTTAACCTGCTTACATAACATCTTTAAACAAAAGCCGCAATATCTCTCTTCAACCCAAGCCACCAATACGTATGTTTTGTAACCTAATATATCTTATTAGCGCCTAGATGAATAGTATATTTAGACCTATGTAACTCCTCAAGTGTAGTCTGTCTCAGTCATGTATTACTTGGTACCTATAACCGACCCCTAAACCTCAGTGCACCCTCAAAATTCATTGTCCACTCCTCTCTGGAAGTGTTATCTACCCATGCCCTAAAAATCATATAATCAACATCACGAAGTTGTCCCTTTGTGATCTCACATAACTGTATCGGCTGAGCTCTAGTCTGTGCATTGGCTCTAGTCTCGGTGGAAACCTCATGTATACTCATCGTAGTCATAAACTCCATCAATCTCCACTATTGAGATATACATCTAGCCATATAGGCAGTCTTAAACCGTTTCCTACTAAGTGCATCTGCCATGACATTAGTTTTCCCAAGATGGTATTTAATTTTAAAATCATAATTCTTTTGCAATTCCATCCACCTCTTCTACCTCATGTTAGGATATTTATGAGAAAACAGATAGTTGAGGGTCTTGTGATCCGAATACAACGTGAATCGTTCACCATAAAGATAATGCTACCATGTCTTGAGTACAAAAATGATAGCTGCTAGTTCTAGATCATGGACAGGGTAGTTCTTTTCATGAACTTTTAATTGTCTTGAAGCATAAGCCATAACCCTATTACGTTGCATCAACACATAACCAAGGCCTAATCTTGATGCGTTAGTATAAATTACCAACTCTTGACCTGGTTCTAACAAAATAAGAACTGGCACAGCTATCAACCTTTGTTTAAGCTCAAGAAAAGCATGCTCATAGTTATCGTCCCATACAAAAGATACATTCTTCTACGTTGGCTTAGTCTTCGATGCTGTGATGCAGTAGAAATAATGCACAAATCTCTAATAGTAGCCTGCCAAACCCAGAAAACTATGAATCTTGGTAGATCTTGGCCAAGCAACAATTGCTTCAACTTTGGCCAGATGAATAGAGATACCCCCGGCTCAAACCACATGACCTAAAAACTTGACCTCCATTAACCAGAAGTCACAATGACCCAGCTTTGCATACAACTCTGTTCCCTCAGAGTCTACAAGACTACTCTAAGATGTTCTGCATTCTCCTCTCTAAACCTCAAATAGATCAAAATGTCATCAATGAATATTATCACAAATTGATCAAGATAAGACCTGAACACCCATAGCATCAAATCCATGTAGATCATTGGGACATTCGTTATGCAAAATGGCATAACTAAGAACTCATAGTGCCCATAGCAAGTAAAAAAAATTGTCTTTGGTGCATCCTCTTTCCTAACACGTAGCTGATGGCACCCCAAACGCAAATCAATCTTTAAGAATAATCTAACACCCTTCAGCTAATCAAACAAATCATCAATTCGACAAAGAGGGTATTTATTCTTTATAGTCACTCTATTCAACTATCTACAATCGATGCATAAGCAGAGACTCTCATCTTTCGTTCTTACAAACAACATGGGAGGTCCCTAGGGTGACATACTAGGTTGAGTTTTCCTTGCCTGGTAATTCTTATAATTGAACCTTCAACCGTTGTAACTCCTTAGGTATCATACGATAAGGAACTATTAAAATTATTTCAGTCCCTAAGGCCAACTCAATAACAAAAAAGATCTCTCACTTGGGAGGCAAGTCGAGCAAATAATCTAGGAGTACCTCAAAAAATTTACATACAACAAGAATATCCTCAAGTCTCAATTTGGAAGGTTCACCAATATTTTTGGCAATCACACTTACTAAGGCACACATCTCTTCTGGTATTGCTAATCTACCCTAAGTGTGATGTTTATATGAACCTCTACCCTGGAACACCACTACAAGTCGATTCGAGATCTGAAATACTACACGCTTACCATAACAAGCAACATAAGTGTGATAAGTAGTCAGCTAGTCCATACCTAAAATGGCATCAAACTCCAAAAATTGTAACACCCACAAATCTACCATTGTTTCTATGTCACCGACACATATCACGCAGTCTTCACAAATCATATTGGGGTAAATACGTCCCTCAGCTGCAGTACTCAATATAAGCCAAGTGGATACCCTAACTGGTCTAAGTTTTAATCTATCAACAACAAGTCTAGATATAAATGATAAAGTAGAGTCAGCATCAACCCAAAGATATAAAGTAGAGTATCAAATAGAGACAACACCTTCTACCAAAGTCTTGATAACCTTCATATCAGGCTGAGTGACTGACTGTGCTTTCTCTCTCTCTCTTTGTATCCCTATTGGACCATCGATCGAATCGATAAGATAGGACACTCTGGTCTCCTATGCCCAATTTGTCCACACTGATAACACATTAAAAGTTGTCTCTATACTATCCGCCCTATCCATTTTGGCTGGCCCGTCTCTACTGTCGATATCGATGGCATGTATTCTAAGCCTCTACCTCCCCTACCTCGACGTCCTCTTCAGCTTCTGCCTCTAGACTGTACTACAACTTGTGGCGCAAATATCTGGAAAGGGGTGGTGGCAATTGTCATCGTTGTGGTAGTTTGAGTCTATGGTGTGCTAATCGATCTCGATACAAACTTCCTCTTCTTGTAACCTTTATTCCTCTGCCATCTTGGTTACTAGGAGTTAGCGTTGAAGTCTATATGGCATCGCCTGGGACAATCTGCACCTGCACTTGGTCATTCCTATTATCTGCTTCGTATCTCTAAGCTTGACATTTTAGCAACTCTAGACTAAAACCATGCATCGCTCATGAAATATCACTATTGAACCCTAGAAAATAGAATCCATCCCTCTCTACTTTATTAGACACAAGCCTTGAAGCATAAGACTCTAAATGCACGAATCTACTCATGGACTATCATATTGCCCTGTTGCAAGGCCAAAAACTCCATCTTCCTACACTCACTGGTAGAAATAGGAACAAAAGCCTCCAAAAATAGTTTTCTAAACTTTGCCCAAGTATCAACTGGGCGTTGATTAGTTAGAACTAACAGCCACTTTAATACCTTGAAAAATAAATAATTATACGAAATTCGATTAAATGAAATAAATAAATAAGTATTGATCATTAAGAATTTTATGAAATTTTGGGATACAAGATTTTGTATATTTTAAATTATAACCAAAATGAGAAACAAAATTCACTGAGGGAAGCTTGTAGAAATCCTAGTGTAAAAATAAATGTATTTTTGGGTGCAAAGGAAACCATAATGTGATATTTAGAAATATCAAATCAGCGGAGTTAATTAAAGGATATATTTTGGGTTATAAAAAATTAGCAAGTTCCATCAAATTTCAAAAACATTTTAAGTAATTTTCAAAGTGTTATATAAATAAATGAAATAAGATAAATTAATTCCCTTCAATTATATGAAAATTTAGGTGCAACATTATTAAGGCCTAAATGATAAATGAAATTAATTCACTAGAAGTTCATTTAATTTGTAAATATGGACATCACAAGAAGGGAATTAGAAACATGCCAAGAGCATGGTCTTGTGTGAAACCAAATAGGAAAAAATGGAAAATAGAAACATTTACACACATGGTGGGACACCCAAAAGAAGAGGAATAAAGGAAGATGGGAAAATAAAAACTTGTCCATAGGATCTTGCACACACCAACATTAGAAAGTGACCCATGTGTGCACAAGAAAACAATTAGAAAGTTCCAAGACATTGCTAATGCATGAGCACGCAAGATGCCAAAAATAAGAATAAGCCCATGTTAGAAAGTTTCCTCAAGTCATGATTCCCTATCCTTGTGTGCACCACAAGTGAACTAAATAGAAAGTTTCTCCAAAGTCATACTACCTAATCTTGTGCACACCACAAGAAACCGAAAATAGAGAGTTCCCATGATTCATGTGTACAAGAGAGGAAAATAGAAGTTTCCAAGGCTGAATATTACTATTTATGTGCACCACAAATCCTTGACACGCAAGAAGAACCAAATTAGAAAGTTTCCAATTTGTACGCTAGAGAATGTTTTAGAAAGTTTTCTATGCACACAAAAGGATGCCCAAAACATTGCTAATGCATATTAAAAAGTGTCCAAACCTCACCCATGAAGGGAAATAGGAAATGTTTCTGTTGCATCTATGATGCATAAGAGGAGGGAATGAAAAGGGAAAGCATCTATTGCACATCCATGACGCACAAGAGGAGAGAATAAACGAGAAAAGTTTCCTTGCTCGCTCATGGCACAGTACCGTGTCATGAGTGAGCACACACACACAAGAGAGAAAGGAAAGTTTTCAATGTGTGCGCCCTTGAGTCATCCCCCCTTACACACTGAAAACCTATATAAAGGCCCCCCTGTGTTCGCATTCTCTCCATCTCAAATTAAGAGCTGATAAGATCCCTCTTGTTTTCTTTAGCATCTCACTTGGCACCTCTTTTCAATTCTTAAGAGTTCTTGAGAATTCTTGAGTGCGAAATTTTTAGTTCTTGACTGTTCTTGAGATTTTGATGTCTTGAAAGGTGGAAATGCTGCTAAAATTCTTACTCGTGCAACTAAGATTTCAAAACTTTGAGGTGGAAGTGATTTCTAAACTCTTATCTTTTTATTTTAAATTCAATGAGTTATTCTTATGCATGTTTTATTTTAAGTTTATCATGCATACCATGTCTTACTGTCATCAAATTATGTCATGCTTAGTCTCACATGCTTACGCTTAAAGATACATGCTATATGACGTTTTGGTTATGTGAATATCATGCTCACATGTTGAATTTTATTTTCATTATCCATGGTTGATTCAAGATGAAAATTGATAATGATAAGAACCACGTACTGTCATAGTGATTCACGGGGATGATTGTGGGTGTTCTTTAAATATGAACTTGGATTAGTTTTTAGTTCATATGGGTGAGGTCCCAAAATACTTGAAATATGGGTTAGGCCCTAAGTCTAATGAAATTTGGCACAAGGGAATGCCCTTTCACTCTTTGTGAAGTATTTTGATAAGAATATCAAGGTTGACCCCTTTCAGTCTAAGTTTTCAACTATTATACAATAAAATGATTGAATCACTTAATGTTTGAAAGTGTTTGATGTGAATGCCTTATTGATTTGAAATTATGATTTGACTATTTTTAGAATAATCCACTGGGCTTTGTACTCACCTTTCCTTCTTTAATTTTTCAGGGAATTGAAAAACAAGAAGATGCATGCCAATCACTTAGGAAATATGTCAGAATATTTTATTTAGAGCATTTTTAATTTATTGTGAAGGCATATTGCCCAATTTTGATTATTCCCCTATATTTCATTAGAATTATGTACTCTTTCTTTTCATCAACAAAGTTGAAGAACTATTTTATCTCTAATTATCCTGTATCATTTAAATTAATCGAATGTAACTGAGTTGAGTACTTTGAAAGTCCAATAGACTTGGGATAAAAGAAAATAGAAAGTCAAGTGTGAGTTACTTATAAACGTAATGCGGCCAGGCCTGCCGTGTCATCCGGTCCACCAAGTTGAGGGTTGGGGTTTATAATCACCATCTAGTGGCATCACACTCTAATGTATATGCAGAGAATAAGACATGATTCTCTCAGATAGCTTCATCAATCATGTTATCTTCTCAACATCCAACAACCAATTGCTTTCTCCAAATTAACACTAGCTTAGTATGACTAGGTTTCATATCTAAAAACTTTTTCAATAGTCTCTCGAGAAATTTCTCTCCTCTGTCTCTCCTTACGCTACCTACAGGGAGCCTCAACCTCCTCTTCAAACTCATCATCATCATCCCCATCAATTGGTTCAACTACAAGTGGAGCAGGAGTTGTAGGAGGTGCTAGTCGCTACATATTAGCCACAACCCCATCTATCATCTAATGTAGTGCAACATTAGAGGATTGGATCAACTCCTCTTGTGCTTGGATAAGATCTTGAAGTCATCAAAATACATCAAGCTCGGCAAGTGATGGTGGTGGTACAAGCCTTAGTATAGGATCTTGAGGGGGGTAGGATCTTGCGGTACCTACTGTGGTTACCGCATCGAGGTGGCATCTTAGTCGATAATTCACATACAATTATTTTTAAACCTCAAACTTGTAAACATAGCACCCCTAGAAGTTATTCTACTACTACTTTACAATATATTTTTAAAAATAAGTTTTGAAAAGTAGAACTTTTGGATTCATATATTTTCACTTATTTCTAACTTTAAAAAATTGGGCTCTCATATCAACATTGTCAGGACCTTTTCTAATATCACTTACAGACAGCCCAACCGACACAATAGTTAGTCGAATCTACTCTCCAGTCAAACTCATTGACTACTATTAAGCCTCACCATCAAATCATTTATATTATTCAGAGTGCATCAATGAAAAGATAAGTGAAATAATGTAACAACAATGAAAGTCTTTAACATTATTTTCATTAATAGAGTCTAAGTCAACTTTACATTTTTCAAGATTTATACATACTTTTTTTAAAATACCAAAATAACAAAACAACCTACTATGGCCTATGTTGGAAAGATCACGCAATCACCACATATTTCTTCTTATCCACATCGGACGAACCTAAAATGTTAAAAGTAATGAGCTCAATATCTACGTGAGCCTAGTGAGTAGCAAGAACATATATTTACTTAAGTCTAACATTATACATGCAATGCAACATGCAAAATTATAATCATTCATAAGAATGCAACAACGAATAACATGCATAATCATCAACATACATAGATGCAACATCCTAATATGTCATGCATTATGCCATGAATTATGCCATGTTCCAAAGGTCTAGTATCTAAACTCGGCACCCTTCTATCAGTTTAAGGATCATTTGGCCATATTGTCATTTTTGTATGGATATCACCATCATACAGGCCATACTGTCGTATTATGGGTGATCGTGGCCCACCGACCAGGCCGTACTACCGTATCTCAACGATCGTGGCCTACCGACCAAGCCATACTCTCATATATTGATGATTTTG
>JAJIYU010008422.1:0-17987 GCA_030144865.1 Tinospora cordifolia | reverse complement strand
TCTCTCTCTCTCTCTCTCCTCCTGCACTCACTTCCCTCCCTCTGAAGCGTATCTGTGCCTGTTGCGTAGGAAATCTTTAAAGTGCAATCCGGCTTACGTTAGCACCACGACTCCCCACGCCGCTGCTCTAAGATTTTGTTCCCTCTCTCTCGGTGGCTTCACCCGCTTATCCTATACCGGGGTGCGTACTTTTACTATACTTCACACACCCGCTTCTCCCTATAAATATATAACGTGACTGTGTTCAATAGCATAACATATAGATTATAGTTTCTATTTCTCACCACAAGCTCAAAAAAGAAAAACATATGGGCGCTGCAATACAGCTACTTGTGTTGATGTTCGCAATCTGTAGATTGATCACGACCGTTGGTTTCATCATGGACCACGCTCATCGTCATCTCAGCTTTGACCACGACGGCGCTGGCGGCGGCGTGTTGACTGTTGACCCGGTTGACGTAGACGGAGCATCGATTGACTTCGGCGGAATGAGTCAACGGAAGCCATTGGCGGTGTTGCACCCGGGCTCCGACGACGATGTGGTTAAGTTGATTAAAGCTGCGTACGATTCGACGACTGGGTTCGCGGTTTCTGCAAGAGGGCATGGTCACTCCATTAATGGGCAAGCTCAAACTAGGAGCTCTGATGGTGTTGTGATAGAGATGAGTAAGAGGAAGAAGATGACGATGAAGTCGAGAGTTCACGTGGAAGATGACACGACGACGATGAGTTATGTTGACGTGTGGGGTGGAGAGCTTTGGATTGATGTGTTGAACTCCACTTTAGAGTATGGACTTGCACCGAAATCATGGACGGATTATTTGTATTTATCGGTCGGAGGAACGCTTTCGAATGCCGGAATTAGTGGGCAAGCTTTCAATCATGGCCCTCAGATCAGCAATGTCTATGAACTGGACGTCGTTACAGGTAAATTTTATTTTATTTTATTTTTTTTACGAAAAAGAAAATAACTATTAAGTAAAATGTTTATCTCAGATTCTCAATCAAACTAGCTCTAGCCTTGAAAATTCTTGATCAAATATAAATAAGCAAATTCCTCGTATAGTTATATTCTCTCGAATGTTAATAATTGGCATGTACATATGCAGACATACATACATACATATAGATATACTGCGATTAGTGTTTAATTACTCCATTAATTAAAGAAATTTATATCTTTGTAACATGTGTGTAAGAGAATATTGATATATAAAGTTCTCTTGATTAGGATTACCATTACTCCACATGTACGCAACTGAAGAATATTAATCATATTAATAATTAATTACTGTTTGATCTTTCACCCGAGAGCCGGGTTCCTAGTGCTGTGCTTGTTGCTGCTTGACTTGTTTTTCACATGGGTTTCTTAGCTTTAATGACGCTTTACTACATACTTTTCCGCTTTAATCTGTCTGTACATTTGAAAAAAAAAAAAATTCTCATTTTCCCATCATGCATATTGTGTTCACATGGGCTCTATATGTTCATAACACATACTTTTCTACATCTTTCTTTCGGCAGATTTGACATCAATAATATGGGTGGCTTATTAAGCTCTTCTTAATAATTTGCATAAAAACAATGTTAATGTGATTGGTATATATTGTATGAAATTCCTCAAAATACACCTTAAAAAATAATAATAAATAAGTAAATAAACAGTTGCATTCGGTCACATAACGTTTTCCATTCATAATTAACAATATTAATTGTACTAATCATTTTTACTACTAATTATACAGGAAAGGGAGAGCTGTTGACATGCTCAGAAAAGCAGAACAAAGAACTGTTCCATGGAGTTCTTGGAGGTCTAGGGCAGTTTGGTATCATTACAAGAGCTAGAATTGCTTTAGAACCAGCTCCACAGAGGGTAATGCAAATATAATTAATTCCTGAACCATATATTAAATTAAAAATAATAATATGATGTGTGCTATTAACAGATGATGCAAACACGTACCCTTAGATGTTACAGATATTTTGTGATATATTTATATCTACATTTCAAAATATCTAAGAGAGCCAAATACTACATCTAAAAACTAATATTAATTAGTATTTCTCGACATTTTTTTGTGGGTTATAACTAATTTTCCATTAGATATTTTGGGGATGCATGAAAATTGTGAATCATTTAAAAATATATTTGTGTATCTTTACAATATTTAAAAAAAAAAAAAAAAAAAAAAAAGATTAGTGGAGAAGTACTTGCATGTTGCACTACTTTTAATTTTCAATATATGTTTAAGGCCTATCGTTAGCTTGCTTGAAAAGGGTCTTTTGGTTGGCAAGCTGGTGGGTCATATTTTGTTAGCTCGAAAAACCCCAAAAGCAGACAACAATTAAATTAAATAACCACCTTATTATAAGACAATAAATTAATGAAGCAATATATAAGTTTTTACACATGATGGGTCCATCAAGAAAGCATTTTTGGTTCTCTCAAAAACATTCAAAAACGGCTGTTCAAAAGCTGGCAATTTTGTTCATAACTAGCCTTATTGTGTCTTCCTTTTCAACGTGAGTCTTTTTCTTGCTTTTTTTTTATTATTATTTTATTTTATTTTTTCTTTCCTTATGTTGTTGTCGTTTGTTTGTTGGTCTCCTTTAGGTGAGATGGATCCGAGTACTGTATTCCAATTTCCTGGCTTTCACAAACGACCAAGAATATCTAATTTCTCTGCATGGCCAGCCTTCCACCGAGAGATTTGATTATGTTGAAGGTTTTGTAATCGTTGATGAAGGTCTCATCAATAATTGGAGATCCTCCTTCTTCTCCCCTCGCAACCCTGTTAAAATCAGCTCTATTGCTTCTGACGGTGGCGTTCTTTATTGCCTCGAGATCACCAAGAACTACTATGATTCCACTGCTCACACCATCGATCAGGTACGACATAATTAATATTTCACGGATAATTAATTAAAATAATTTCTTGAGAAAAATATATATATAGATATATCATTACATGCAAAAACCTTAATCATAATTATTGTAACACATATTAAAATTATGGTAAAAGTATTTAAAACATATTTGTCCTTCGTGGGAGGATTTTATTGAAATAATTAAGAATATTTTTTTTTAAAAAAATTACAATATTATACGCTCAATTTATTAAATAAAATCTTGAATGAGATTATTCAATGAGACAAGAACTAAAACACATGAAAGATCTTTAGTGTAATCTAGTTATATCCAATTTGATTTGAAGGTTAATTATAAATTTTTTTTTTATAAAAAAAAAAGAGAGAGAAAAGAAAAAATAATTTGAATATGTTAAGTACAAAATCTAAGCCAACCTCACCAACCAATAAGATTCCTGAATTAATGATTTTAATCAGGACAAGCATAGTGTTGATTTGCCTAACCTATATATTAATTAATTAATCATGTGTAATTGTTAAACTATATTTTTAGTACCTTTTTCTCAGATTCAAAAATCTAGAGCAGCCCACCCAACTGGCCAATTGAATTCAATAAATCCATATCAAAAGTAACAAAATAAACTACCATGGACCCTGCAGGAATATCTTATCATATCAATTGATCAATCTAATTATATATTAATTATTTTTAATTAAAAAAAGAAAAATATAGTAACATGATTACTTCAAGTAATATTTTATTGATATTTCCTATATTGCTCTGTGGAAAAATACAAAAAAAATATTAAATTAAATTAAATCTAGCCCAACTACTAATTAATAATTAAAATTTATATACCATGATAATTCATATAATCTACGAATTAATTTCAAACTGCTAGCTATTAATTAGTAGTTGGATAGTTAGATCAACGACATCTTATAATTATCATTAATGATCACATCTATTCATAAAAATGATGTTTTGTCGTGATGAATGTTAAACATGAACATTTAATTATTATTAATTTGAGCAGTTAGATCATCTAATTGGACTGAAATTAATTAAGGGTATATTAATTAGCAAGACAACAAATAATAAATAAAGGTCACACTCAATACACCTTGTCAAATATTATCAATTTTTTTATATCTTTTGGGAGAATAGTATGCCAAAAGCATCCAAGAAATATATAATTGAAAAAAAAAAAAAAAAAAAGCCCGGACAAGTGGAAGCGTATGTGTGGATAGATCACCAACTTTATTTTTGTATGCTTTCACTTGCATCATTTAATATTAATTAATCGCAGTAACATGACGCATATTTAATTAATATCATATTGTTGACACCATTATCGAAAAAAAATCCAATCCCAAATATCTAGGGTTGGCTCAATGACACCATCTTTCTCTTTATCTTTTTTTTTTTTTTTAAATTTTTATAATCTGATCTCTTTTTAATATATGCACTTTTAATTACTTTATAATAAACTTTGTTAATTTAATGGTATATATTATATTATTAATTGGTTGGTGATTGGGGTACTTTGCAGGAAGTGGAAAATTTATTGAAGAAGCTGAACTTCATTCCCTCGTCAGTGTTCACAACTGACCTGCCTTATGTGGATTTCTTGGACCGGGTTCACAAGGCCGAGTTGAAACTCCGGTCCAAGGGCATGTGGGAGGTCCCACACCCTTGGCTCAACCTCTTTGTCCCTAAGTCAAGAATCTCTGACTTTGACAAGGGGGTCTTCAAGGGTATTTTGGGGAATAAAACTAGCGGCCCCATTCTCATATACCCCATGAACAAAAACAAGTAAGTCACTTTTTTTTTTTTTTTTCTCTCTTTCTAGGGTATTATGGGCTCAAAATTTATAAATTATTTACTGACGTGTCAGTGTTGACGCGCGTTTTTGTACGCAGGTGGGATAGTAGAACTTCTGTGGTGACGCCAGACGAGGACGTATTCTACTTAGTAGCATTGCTCCGATCAGCGTTGGATTCGGGAGATGAGACACAATCGCTAGCATACTTGAGCAATCAGAACCGTCAAATCTTGAGATTTTGTGACGAAGAAGGGATCAAAGTGAAGCAATACCTCCCAAGTTACAGCACACAAGAAGAATGGAAAGGGCATTTTGGGGATAAGTGGGAGAAGTTTCTGAAGCGGAAGATGGAATTTGATCCCCGTTGCATTTTAGCCACCGGCCAGCATATATTCCCGCCGCACCATTCCAGCTATTTTTCCACCGCTACGGCGACGTCGTCTTCCTTGTGACAATTCTGACCTAGCCCAAATCAAGAAAAGACGGTTGAGTCCCATATCCTGCATAATGACGATAATGACCAAATCAACTTCGGAAAAGACAGCCAAGGCCAATTAATCTAACTATATAAATATTTTGTATATAAGAAAAAAAGATAAATAAATATATATATATTATAAGATAATTATATGGTGCTTCGAGTACGCTGGCTGGAAGCGGCTGAGAAGCAGTTGTCAAGATAGGGCATTTCCCATATCACGATGATGATGATGATAACGATAATCCGACGGTGGAGAAGAGAAGGGTGATTGGTGGGGCCAGAGATTTTGTCTGCCACATGTCTTGTTGTTGTTGCTAGATGGTAGCCAAACAGCAGAGCATTGGTTTTCAATGCTGTCGCTATACAGTTACTATGGCACAGCTGTACAGCTGCTTGCTTCCAATCCCATACCTTTTGATATGGAAATAGAGGGTCTTTTTTGGGATTATTATTTTTGAACCTTGGCAACAATTTTAAATAATTAATTAGATTATGTATGAAGAATTTGATTCTATAAAAATATATGAATGTATATTAATTATTACATTTTTATGCTTAATTTTCATAAATTGGTATTTGACAAGTTGATTAGGAGAGTAGATCAATAGTTGAAGAAGAAAGTAGAATATTGTGTTTAAAATTTAGTATAATTAAATTACTTATTTATCCTTATTTGTATTGTAATAATTAAAATTAAAAGAAGGATATTTTAGGTAGTTAGATGGCTATAAGCGAAATTTTTTTTAAAAAAAATCTCATTAAATATAATATATATTAAGGTGTTAAAAGAAAACAACATTTGATTAGTTAAGTCATTTAAACATTCATCTTACAAAATTATGTTACGACTTCGACTCTTCAACTAGGGTGTCTTTCCATCGACAATCAAGGATCTAAGGAAACAGTCATATCAAATTAGCAAATGAGAAATATAGACAAAAAAATATCAATTATTGTCGGAGCATCTGCTCAATCCAAGGGGAGGTTGAGCTAAAAACATGTGATAACAACACAAAATGGAGGCTGAGCTAAAAACATGTGACAATGACATCAAGAGTTGGAGGTCGAGCTCACAAATCGACAAATCACGAAATTCGAGAACATGTGCACCGTTAGCTTGGTTTGGAAGGCTACAAAAAATAAGTCGACCTGGTGAAGGAAGATTTGTCCACGAGGTCGATCTGAGCTCATTATCATATCATGCTGTAGTAATTTCTTCCATAATTTTAACATCAAACTCAAATATACATAGAGATATGGATAAATGTACAAGTTTTCCTAAAGGAAGATGTCCTATTTACCAACAGCTGTATAATAATAATAATAAATAAATAAATAAAAATTTTTAATGAGTATACCAATTAATTATATTGAAAACTATACATCTTCAACACCTATAAATGTCCTTTCCATTGTCAATCAAACACTTCAATTCTTATGATTTTCGCCGAACTCGAACTCTAATAAAGAGTTTCTTTAACAATAAATATGATTTTTCTTTTTTTTTTTATATCAAATCTATTGTTATTCTCATTCTCCTCTTAGATCTTGCTTCTTTTATTTTATTTTGTATATATATATTTTTTCAAAGATCAAATTAGGAAAAGTATAATCCAGTGATGAAATCCGTGCTAGCTAGGGTTTTTATGTATTTGCATATAAAATGAAAATTGATGGTGGGTGCATTTCAGGGGACGTAGCATGTAAAATTGCATTGATAACAGAATTTGGCTTGAAAGCAGCCGGTGACAGAATTGATTTCTGAAAGCCCTAAAAAGGCAAAAAGGATAGAAGAAAAGGCCAAAATATAAATAGTGTGCATTAATAGCACATATCAAAGGCACTTTATTTTGAAAATGACTTGACCTTACAGAAAATCCACGGTTATCGTTGTCCTTGTCTTTCATATTTCTCTCAATTATTAGGGTTTTCTATGGAAAAACCCTACTCTTTACAATGTAACAGTCACCTTTAAATAATCTCTTTCTATATACTACCTCTATCCATTAATGCTTCAGGAATATATATATACACATTAATATCATCAGCTCTTTTATATTTTTGAGTTTTTTTTATAGTGTACCCACACTCCAAAACTAATCAATATTTTAAGGGCTTCTTCAGTGGACGTTTATTAGCGTTAAGGTGGCGCTACCGCAGTGCTAATAAATGCGGCCCTTTTTCTTTTTTTATTTTTTTTTTATTTTTTTTTAAAAACTGATGTGGTAGCAATGCTCATACGCTCAGTGCAGACCGAACGTATGGGCATTATTGTTGCTCTAAGTACTGTAAAATCATAAATGAGAGACTTAAGACTTTTGTTAAAGGGCATTGCTGGTATATTTATATATGAGTAAGTTATATATTTTTTTTATATTAATCTGCAATAATTGTAATTATTTGCTTGTTCATCTAATAGTTATAAATGATATACTTACATAAAAATGTGATGGCAACAGTCAGATTAGCCCTTTGTTTTTCATAGCCATGCATATAAACGACATTACTTAGTTGTTTTTGGTGGTAATTAGTTCTATTATAATAAGAATAATATAATGAGAAGAATTATTTATGATGAAGAGAACTGATCATGTAATGGGTATTGAGACTGTTTGAGGACAAAAAGATGGTGATAAAGAGAAGAAAATCATATAATTCTCACGCCATCAATAATGCCAACACTATAAATAAACAATGCAGATATGTTTGATCAAATCTTACCCACAAAAAGATTTAAAGTAACACAAGAATATATACAAGATCTAATGTGTAGATTTTGAGTATAATTATTTATCAAGAGTTAATGAGCCAAGAATATAAGTACTGGCCAGCTACCTAGCTACCTAGAGTTATTAAATTGCTATTTTATAAGAATATATACTTGAAATTAACAAGGTGGGTCTCACCAATATGATTGCAAGCAAGAGAAGTGTAATAGTAGAAGATGGAATGGGATATCCCAACGTGGAATATGGCTTTCCAACTGGGCATGGGTCCAAATGTAGCTAATAGGAACTTGAGTTCCACGGCTTTCCTGAAAGTTGCGTTATTAAATTTTTTAAAAATAAAATAAAAAAGAAAAAAGGTTTGGGTGTTAGGATAGTAGGACCCAGAAACTAGGGAACATCAGAGATTGGATTGCTATTGATTCCGGATTTGCTGTGGATACCGTAACATAGAATTGTAACCCATTTCACATACAATGGTTAAAATATATAGTAGCTTACTCCTAGCTATTACCCTTTTAAGTTGGCAAGAAGTTGCTTGGTTGTGCCTTTGCCTGGAAACCAAATGATGGAAAAGAGTTGAGCAATTTGGGCATAGTGTCATCAGCATGTTCTTGAGCTTTTAAGGGCACCCACAAAAAGGAGATTTCAGATGGTGACTTAAAAGATTGTTCTGACTTTTATCATTTTAAGTTGCCATTTTTTCTTGGAGAATCATTAAAAACCTATGCAGTCACTTCAAAAAGGGTGGCAGAAATACTTTGGGGAATCTCTCTTAATTACTTCAATTTTTTTCTTTTGAATCAAAGGTGGGCTATTGGTTTTGCTAGGATCACACTGCATGCGTTGCACCAATTTTCTAGCTTCTACATACTTTTCTCCTTCACTATATTTGTTGTCACAGGATGTTTGGGATATAAGAGGATAAGAGCCCACATTCAAGGATGAAGTAAAATTATAGACCTTGTTATTTTAGCATCTAACTCATAATTAATAAGCCCTCATAGTACGCAGAAAAATTAATTTTACCAAATACAAGATTGTAGACTATGACTACAATCAAATGGGAGAGAAAGCAACAGCAATGTAAGATTTGTGGGCTCACGTTTGAAAGTCAAAATTGAATGGAAGATTACAGTAATTTCATCCACTGTTGCAGATGCTAACATATCTATTTTAAGCACCAAATTCACTTCCAATAAAAGTTATAAGACAATCTGGATTCCCCTCACTGATCAACTTTTAAGCAGCTGTTCATTTACGAGGACCTGAACAGCTTGTTCATTTATTGGTGTGCTACAACTGAAACCATCGCTTGAGTTGTCTGGAGCCTTGCTGTTCACCATCAGTCTTTTGGGAGTTCAGCCGGGAAAACTTGGATCGATACTGTTCTATCAACATGTCTAGTTTATCCACTGTTTCTTTCCCAGAAGCAGATCTTGTTTTCTTTTTCTTATTCAAGCTTTTATTGTCTAGTTCCGAATCAGTGATGTTACTGAGCTTTCTCTTCTTTATGCCAACCCCTTCTTTCACTTTAAGATTCAAGCCATGGTTGTCATTTACCACATTTGAACTAGCTCTTTTTTCCATGTTAGACCGACTCCCTTCTTTTTGCTTACTCACAGCTTGAGCTGACTCCTTAGAATTTAGTTTAGCTGTTCTTTCTCTTGCTGGATTACTTTTCAGCTTCTTGGAGGCCGGACCTACTTTATTGGTGGCTTTCTTGGCTTCCCCCTCTCCTGCTTCATCTCCTTTGCTAGTCTTAAATGTTTCAGATGATCGGTTAATATCTTGGAATCTGCCCTTAGGAGCTTTTCTCTTATCCTTGTCCTTTGGGCTCACATCTGCCACCGGTTGGTTTTTTTTTTCAGGCTTTGCATCTCCTGTAGTAACCTGATTGTGTGGCTCAATCGTTTGTTTATTTTTCTGCAACTTCAACTTTTGGACATTATCAATTGCGAACTCCACAATAGGGCGATGCTCAGTACCAAAAGTCTCTGTGAGTGGCAAGGTACAACAAATTTAACCAAAATAAATAAGTGCTCTTGTGATTTAGAGATAAGGTAAGAGTGAGAGAGAAATTGTGCAGAGAGAGAGAGAGAGAGAGAGAGAGAGAGAGAGAGACCCAAAGCATATACAATTGGCTAAACTAAAATCACAAATGCAAGGAATGACCATTAGCGATAGACTTAATGCATTTTCCATTCCCATATCTTCACTAGCTCATATGAGACCATGATGCCAAATTGACACTCATCCCAAGCCTCCAATAAAAAAGGCAAAGGGAAAAAGGATGCGAAAATAACAAGTTTGCTTTATTAAGGACTCTGCATATCTGCACATGCAGGGTTAAAGAAATTATCGCATTCATAATAGCTGAAACCAAAATAGACAGAAAACTTTCCAGTAAACTTAGACAAACAAATTATTTTGTATCCTTCATGGAAAAAAAAATCCAAGAGGTAAGAGAACCTATTCTGTAAAGTTTGTGCATTCATCTGTGTTCCAAGGTCCAGCTGTGAGGATGATGGAGTGATAATAAAAATTGCAAGCAGGGAATCCAATATAATGCATGAATACAATCTAAAGATAGAATAAACAACATTGAACAATTATGCAAATCCACAGATGGAATATAATTAAGAAAAGTATATAAAATATCTGCTGCATTACACTCTAGAATGCCAAAATTACCAGGATTATTGTTAAGAACTCTAAGGGCCACAAGTGCATGCTGATGTTCTGTGAACTCCACAAATGCTACTCCGCGGGAATAGTTCTTAGAGGAAATCTTTCCCTTCTTTGAGTCCTTCAAGAATTTTATCTGGGCATTCAAAACAAAGTCAAGGATGTCAACCTTTTTTTACAGACTCTGGTATCCTTCTGCTAGGCTTTGATTTAATTCACAGAGCCCCTGCCATAAGGGCAGGACCTAGAAGACCTATGGTGTAAGATGGGCACACCCACTACGAAGAGTTGGGAGTTTGTCATGGCCCCTTTTCCCAACCACCCCACTAATACCCTGATGGATAATCAATAAAAGTAATCTCATTCTTTTTACTGCCCAAATAGTTAGACTAGATAGAATTGACGTTTAGCTTACCTGACGAATTACAGGGCTTTGTTTGCTAGCTCGGGAAAGAACTGCATCCACGCAGAGCTTTTTCAATTCCTTTTCTGTCATGGTCTTTGGCAAATTGTATATAACAATCCTGTTCCTTGAAACGTGAAAATTTGGAGACTGCAGCTTATCCATCTTCTTCTTTTCCAACCTGTAAATTGAAAATAACTGTGTCATTACAATAAAGGTAGTAAGCTACAAACTCCCAAAATTAATGTATAACATGAATTTGAAATAGTTGGATAAATCCCCAGCAATGCATCACAGTTCTTGACATGTGTATCCTATTGAAAGTGCATAATGAGTAACAGCATGATTACATGAAAATGTCAAGTAGGGGCTATGGAAGATCCACAGAAAAATCTTAAAAAAAAAAAAAAAAAAAAAAAAAAAAATCTCACTAGACAGTAAATAAGATGTCAATAAATGTATAATTTATAATATCTTATGATGGAAGAAGATATCTCCGTAAAATTAGTCATATTGTGAAACTGAATGTAGAGATTCTCAAGAGCAAATTCTGAGCACAGGAAATACTCAAGCGGACAGAGGAAACATGAAGAAATTGTCAATGTGGTAAACAAGGTCTAGCATGCAAGAAAACTGAGAAAGCCTGATTCTACCTATCACAACAACTGTAATCCCAAAAGCATCTAACAAGGATATGGATCAATCTATAAAATGTATCTAGTGTTGTTTGGGAGACACTAAGGATCAAGCAATCAGCTACAATTTTTGAGAAAATGTATATCAACCCATTTATACTAAATTCACGGCCAGAAAAAAGTTATGCATTTCTCTCTTTTGATCCTTTTTTTGGGTCAGAGTGTTTCCCAATTCACTTACGCTTGCCGCTTCAACAAATCACTTGCTGAAACACCTTCAGCAGCTGATGATCCCTCCAGAATTACACCCTCCTGTTGAAAATAGAAAAGAAACCCAAAAAAAGCCATTTGAATACTCCAGATATACCAACTAACCTTTGATAAAACTTAAAAATAAGACACCTTTGCAAGATAAAGGTTCCGATGATCATGTTCAACTTTCTTTGTCTTTTCTAGTTCTTTTTCATGAGCTGATTTTTTGTCCAAAGCCTTCAAAACAGTAAGTTGTCTTCCATTTAGAAAAATCCCTGAACCAGAAGCAGTGTTTGCTGCTGAAATAGCATCTTCTGCAGCAGATTTTAGACTAAATTTGAGAAATCCAGTTCCTCTCAGTCGCCTGCCATCAAATCAAACACAAGAAGACTATAATCAAATAGAGAAGAAGATAATAAAAACTGGAGCTGAACCTTGAATAATATGCATACTTGGTGACAGGATGAAGTACTGGCACAAAGGATAACACTTTCCCAAAAATGGAGAACCGCTGTTTGACCTCATTAACATCGATATCAAATGGGAGATTGCTTATAAAAATTGTCCTCTCCAGATCCTCCTCATCCTTAATCAGCTCCTTTGTTGTTGGTTTAGATTTGCTTAAACTTTCAGGTCCAACTTTGCCTGAATTTCCTTCTGGCTCAACAGACATGTTCTCATTCCCTTGAGTTATAGAGGGGTTTCCTGGAACTCCAGCAGAGGATGTCATCAAATTTTTAAGGACTTTCCTTGCAACATTTACCTCCTCATCGAAATCTACTTCTTTAATGGGAACCTCATTTTTTTCATCATTATCATCGTCAGCCGTTGTATGTTCTCCATGAGGGTGCTGAGGTATCTGACAACCATTACCAACATCATCTGCCATATCATCACTTTCAGTGTCACTAGCCACATGTTTGTCCTTATGTTCCTCTGTAAACAAAAAGAAATTTTGAATCAGAGGAATATGAAATGCATAAACAGGCATGAACCAAACTAAGCATTCGTAAAGACATTATAGTGCTACTAAAAGCAAACAAATATGCTGAATTCTATAAGAAGACAATGAACAAGAAAATAGGTCTAATAATTCTGAAAGAAGACAGTGGCCAAGAAAATAACCATCATAAAACTGATGGATACAGTGTAAGTCAATCATTATGAACTGTAAACATAGAAATCTTAGTAACATTTAGGAAAAAATTAACAAACAGAGGATGTAACCCTCCAAGGATCAATTACCATCTTCCCTGTTTGCAGTATCAGCACCAGCAGTAAACATACTCTTTGGAACTGCCCAATCAACAGCAATTGGTCTTTTACCAAATTTTTGCCCATTTACCTTGCGGATGGCCTGTAAAGGAAACAAAACCCAGTTACATTTGAAAAACTCAATCCTTGTCTTTTCTATACTCTAATAATGCATAACCAACCATACATTTTCTGCATCTTGCTTGCAAGTAAATGTAACAAATGCAAATCCTTTGGACAATCTGCAAAATAAAGCTAGAAAGTGAAGCATGCAGCAATCAGATATTAGACAGAACAAATTCTACTGCAACTAAGAGAATTGTGAATGCATACCCTGTTTCAGCATTACACGGAATAAAAATGTCCCACACAAACCCTGCCGATGAAAACATATCTTTTATCTCTCCAACATTAACCTGCATTAATATTTTTTAGGTAAAAAATGAGAAGCTGTTTAACAGAAAATCAGGAAGTTTTATGCAACATCTTTGGAGACAACCTTAAAAGGAAGGTTTCTAACTATGACTTTCCACTTCTGAGTCTTCGAACCCTGATTCAAAGTCCCAAAAAAACAAGTAAACACTTATCCAGACTCAACTGAGTAAATTATAGAAGCAAAATTGACCAATAAAAACATTAAGTCCCAATAGACATTCCAGGGATGGTAAATTATCTTGTGACAAGTACCTCACCACCTAGCTGACGTGCCCAAACACGTCCACCTTTTATCTCTTGTTGATGAAACATGGCAACAGAAGCTCTTGCTGATTTGACGCTTGTAAAAAGTACTGCTGATGCATCCATTTGGCATCCATCTCGAGCAAGACCTGAAAACTCTTACCAGCCAATCAGATCCTCAGGAGAACCTGGATACTTTATGTATGAAGAAAAAAATTGCTAGTGGAACCTACCACAATTTGCTATTTGAGAACTTGTAATACAAGTTCTTGACAGAATATAGAACAAACACAAAATGTAGCTCATAATCAATTAAATAGAAAAATAGGACCAATAATACACGATTAAGACTTTACGGGCAATTAAAAATACTCTATTTTGTAGTTCAGCACTATACATTGTCTAGATCATATATATGAACCAGTCTAAAAAATACAAGGCTCGTTAAATAAGAAAAGACATAACCTTCCAAAGGTTGGATGCACGGAAACCCCATGTAATTAGGCAATAGGTCAGGCATGGACTAGGCATTACGCAGTCCTATACAACTAGTCCCTCTCTACAGAGTAGGGGCCTCCTATAAGCCCCTAGAGACACTTCCCTCCTAGAGTCAACTCTCAGTTGTGGTTCCAAGGAGGTTTTTGGTTGTATTTTTCCCCTCTCAGCAGCCAATACTCGGATCACTATTCTCCATCTAGCTCATGATCACCTCCTCTCTTCTCTCAATCTTGGACATTTAGTCTAGCTCTCAATCTCTCTTCACTTAGTTCAGTGCAGCTATGCGCTCACACAGAATCAGTGTAACAGTATTTCAAGTCTTCAGCAAAAACAACTTCTTTCCCTTTTTTTTTTTTTTTTACATCTTCACCACCGTGCTTTAATAATAATTACCTTAAAAGGAAAAGGAACACAAGTACAAGAGAAGAGAATTATGTGTCCTCAATTCTCACAATAGGAGAGATAAAAAGATAACAGGGCATTACAGCAGGTTTGACCACGCTCTCAGCCCAATACGGAACTCAATAACCGTGGCCACGATTGCCTGCCACCAACATCTGAAAGTGAACAATAATTGACCTGAAGCGTAACAGGAATGCAGAGCTTTCTAGGTCCTGTAAATGGCTTTGACCACAGATCACTTGCAAGACATTTTACCATCATCTCTTCCATTTGAATTTGGACCTTGCGAAAAATTACTTTTAGCAAATACAAGTTAAATACTTTAATAATTGTTGACTTCTCTAATAGAAGGCTGACAGGAAGAAGTTTCCACCATTTCAATTTAAACACAAATTGTAACATAGAAAATAATGGAAGTGCATTGAAAATAAAGAACAATGGACATGAAGCATATTATATACAATGAGAAAATTAAGATGTCTCCACCACATAATGATTGCAATCAACCACCACTTTGATCCAAGTATTGTGCATTATTATCAAGTAATTAAATTAAACCAGAATTGCTAGCAGTACCGAACAAGAAGAAATGACAAAGAAAGGACATCAATTAAGGATCGTCACAAATACTAACCATTCAGATTGAGATCTTCTTTAGGGAGAGGGTAAGTTACAGAACATACAGTGTCAGCTTCTTTGCAAAGACTAAAAACTTCCTCAGCCATATCAGCATTAAGGAGCCCACCAAATATAACAGTTCTAGCAATCCTACAAAAAGGCAGAACTTGTCATTAAAACATACAATTTGAGAAGTTCTACGCAAACATACTAGTTCCAAACTAAAATGTAAATCACCATCTGCAGCAAATTATTTCCAGGAGATTTGACTTATCGATATAGAACAATACCAAACAATTCATATAATAAAATTTGAATTGGTAATGCCTTAAAATTTTCATTGAATTTTAAATTCAGACTAAATTTTTATTTAAAAAAGGTAATATGTTTTCATTACATTTACTAGTAAATCTGCAAGCTAATTAGAGGCCATTAAGTCTCTTAGTGAGGATACTAAGAGCACCACTCCCCTTTACTAGTAGATCTTCACGCTAGTTCTCATTCGCTTATGGAATTTTCTTCTTTTCTCTAGCCTTTTTTTTTCTTAGTTTGGAGGTGCATCGGTCTGTGGTGATAGCATTCAACAAAGCTCAGTTCTCCAAAGTATTGCTAGGTGCTACTCAACTATTCATCTATCATTGCATCTTGGACGACAAATCTGATCCACCTCTTTCACCAATGTGTTGGGAAAATCTATCTTAAGAACATCATTTGCTATTCAGGTGTCAGTTCCATACCATTCAACTTCATTCTATGGAATTTTATTTATTTCTAAATTCATTATGGTGATTATGCTAAATGTTAGTAACCATAATAATATTTGAATTTATTTGTTTTATTTTAATGTTAATTCAGTTCTTACATGTTTGTTCATACATTAATTCCACAATAGATATATACATGCAAAAAATAATTGTTTGACAACAATTTTTATGTACCAGAGTTCATTACCTTTGTTTTTCTGAACACTCCTCCTTATCAACAAGATCACTAGGAACTTTTGTAACTCTCTTTGTTACCCTGGACTGCCCTGAAGTTTTTCAAGACCAATTAAACACCAGAAATTTGAATGTTAACAAACTTGATCATTGAAACTAGAAAGTTGCGTCTGTTTATCAACACCTCTCTCATGTGTATTGGAATCTTGAGCATCCTTGGCAACATTGTTAGTATGAACTTCCTTTTCATCCTTCATCTTGGCATCATCTGAATGAACAGCAGAAAACAATGAATTTTTGAAAATGCTTCACTAATAACTGACAAGAATAAATGTGTTCTAATGTCCCTCATTTGAGAAAAGCAAAAGCATCATTATCAAAACAACTTTTCAAAATAAATTAATTCTACTCCATCAAAAGGAAATCATCCGGTACATTTAAAGCAACCTGGATTTGCTTTAGACTTCCTCTGCTCCAAAGGCCGGCGATGCAATGCATGCTTCACACTAATCTTCCTCCCATCAACAGATATACCATTCTTCATTTCAATAGCGTGGTCAGCATCTGTCAATGCAGCACTGCATCCAAGAGCAATCCCAGAAGAACGACAAAATGATTAAAATTCGCAGAAATAACATAAGTAACAACACAAATTAGTGACATGACCTATCAAAACAGCATCACAAGCAGGAAAGGTGAGGGTAAAAACTCACAATTGAACAAATCCAAATCCACGGTGCTTATCCGATCCTGCAACCACAAAGAACGTAAATTGAAATAACCAAAGGATTAAAAATTATAAAATTACAATCGTAAAGATCGATTTTTGACGATGATAATTACCCTTTTCAGTGACCATGAAGCAACGCCTAACGGGACCGACTTCGCTAAATGTTTCCTCCAGCTGAATCAGGGATTTACGATTACAAAACACATTTCGAAACAAAATTTGCAGATACGAAATTAGAGAGGGAAAAAGCAGATGGAGAGAACTACTGTAACCTGGGAATTGGTGAAAGAGTAGGGCAAGTTGGAGACGAAGACCGTTGATGGAGAGTGTTGGTTTTCTCCTCCATCTCTCTCTCCTTCCTTCGACGCTGTCTTCTTCTTCTTCCCCATAGCTGCTTGCTTATCTCGCCTCGGACAGACCCAGCGTCTCTCGCGCCTAAAACCTCTTAAACCCTAGATGCTGGCGACTCTCTGCTTAATTGCAATGTTGTTTCGGCCGCACAGCGACTGTGGCGACAACCACGGACGGGTGGAGCAATCACCCGGCCAAGCCCATAACTAAGCAGTAAATAGGCTAAAAAATTATAGTAACTCGATGTAATATTTATTTCAATTATGAAAAATTGTTGTGCTAAGTTTTTATTATTTAAATATGTAACATTTAATGAAAAAAACAAATCAATTTATTTTAAAATATATTTAATTAATTGACCTTTTCCTCGAGAAAAAATAAGTGTCTAAAAATTTAATTTATGGATCACTAGCTTTTTTTTTTACATTGTACGTAAATTTTAATAAAAATAATTTATATATCTTCTAATATTATTAAATTATAAAATTATACAAATTAATAAAGGTAATTAATGTAAAACTTAACAGTTAAATGATAAATTTAATAATTTGTTTAAAAGATCTATAATGTAAGATACAGAAAAATAAAATTAGTTATTTATAATATCATCATTTAACAATATATAATTGATGTAAACTC
>JAJIYU010008421.1:0-18059 GCA_030144865.1 Tinospora cordifolia | reverse complement strand
AACTTCAAAATATGACCAGTTTACGCATAGTGCGAGTCAAATTGCCTCATATAATTTGTTTCTTAGCCCAGCCAAAAGCCTCATTTCCGTAGTTGCCAAGAACTCTTAATCGTTTCCCTTTCTAGAATGCTCCTCTTGGTTGTTTTGACATAGACAATCACAATGACTTAAAAAAAAAAAAAAAAAAAAAAAAAAAAAAAAAAAAAAAAAAAAAAAAAAAAAAAAAAACCATCTTTTAATTTAGTTTTAAGGAGTTGTTCTTCCTGTAGGTTTGATAATGTATTCACATATATTTTCTAAATTTTTTTTAAAAAAAATACATAAATTTTTTCAATTTTCTCTAATTTTAACTATTTAATTAAAAAAAATTAGATTAATTAAGAAATATAATTTTTGAGAAGAGAATACATAAATTATTAAGGAAATGTGATTTTTGAAGAAAACATGATTTTTGAGGTAATTATTAAATTCTTAGAAAGAAAAATGAATTTTTAGGAATTTATATTCATTTTTGGAGTAAAATATTGATTTTTGATGGAAATATGTGATATTTGGGAAAAAAATATATAAATATTGGAATTAGTGATGTAATTGAAAATTTTGAAGAAATTGAGGGGCAAATGAACAAATTAAATAATAATTATAATAATAAAGAAGAGGAAAATACACACACACACACACAAATGGAAATGAAGAAAGGAGGAAAAAAAAGGTTCGACCACACAGGCCTTGAAGTCCGTGCGAATGAAAATTTGCTGCACGGGCCTTGAGCCCATTCTAGCCAACCTGGGCACCAAAGCGCCTGGGCTTGGCACGTGGGCCAACCCGAGCGCATGGGTGGCCTACGTGCCCCTCTTCTTGAGCAAAACTAGCAAAGGCCATAGTTTTGAGCCATGGTTTTGATAATTTATCGAGGTTGTTGGCCAAGTCTTTGAGCACCTTGCATGGCAACTCATGAGCCACATGGTAATCCAATGGTCATGCAATAATGCTCCAACATGCAACAAAAATATAGTTTTGGGCAAATTTTTCAGTTGAGCAAACAACTTTGCCCTCTTAGTTCTCTCTCGTCCCTAACCAAAAAATCTTGAAAAAGTAGCCATTACAGAGCTCTCATACCCCTCTCAGAAAACCCCTATTCCCTTGGTTGAATTGCACAACCATTAGAGATGAAAATAACCATCAAAGTAGGCCGCTCAACATAGTTGGAAGCTAGAACTATTGAGAATGTGTGTTGATCTGATTTTTGATAGACTGGTTCCTAACCCATCTGAGGTCCCTTTCTGAAGTAAAACCACGCATTTTGATCCTCTCCATGTGTACTTCAATCTCTCATTAATAGAAAACAAAGATTGAGATATTAAACATGGTTTATAAGGTGCTAAAGTGAACTAGTTGTTAACCATTAGAACAGTTTCAACAGAAAACTGTTATTGGAAGCAACTTTGAGACAACATTGGAACTAGCTAGAGATGTCCATTTGGGTCGAGACTTGGAGTGATAAAACCTTACATTTGAGGCTACAAGGAGGTATAAACCTTGAACCTTAAGCCCTTGTATTTGTGGTTTTATATGCACGCAAAGATACCTGGTTACATATGAAAACTGGTACTTAGAAAAATTTCAGAACTTGTTGATGTGTACTAAATGTTAGAGGGTGTGTTCGAGAATGACTGTTGTCATATTTGCTTGCTATTTTGAATGAGAATTGATTAGTGAATGTTCTGGGATTTAAATCCTGACAAAATGTGTAAGAAAGAGCCTCAGATTAATGAGGTAATAGCAATAATTAGACATTGAAAATCATAGAAAACTTCAATGTTGAAAAAACTTGTTACATAACAGAGAATGCAGGGACCAATTGATTGACCAAAAATTGATATTTTGGGCTAAAATTTGGTGGCGAAATTGGTGGTTATGTCAAAAACATGTTACCAAATTTTTTCCCAATCAAAGCTAGATAAGTGGGTCAATTGATGCACATTGTGACTGTCTGTCACATGAAAATTGAGAAATGAAAGTTCCTGTTATTCACTTAAAAACCCTATCAAATGATGTCCAAAAATCAAAATCTAAAATTCTGGTGAATAGGAGGTTCAGATCAAATTTGAAAAGTTTTGTCTAAATCCGACGCACGGATTGATCGCAGGAAAATCAGTAAATTTGCTACGCAGATTGAACAAAGAGCTTGAAGTTTGGCTAAATGTTAAAAATTGGGGATTTTGACCAAATTGGCCCAATTTTGACCAACTTTGGCCCAATTTGACCCAATTGTCCCAAGTTGGCCAAATTTGACCAAAATCAGTCATGTTGACCAATTTTGATCAAGTTTGACCAGTTGACCAGGTTTGATCGATTGGCCAAATTTGATTAAATTGAATTTAGGTTGACCGAGACCAATTAGAGATAGTGAAACAAAGGTTGAGCCACATTACTCATAAGAAGTGAAATTGAGTTTAAATAATACAGATCCAAGCATACACTTGGGACTAGGTTGAGTGTCAACGGGACATTGGTGCACGAGACACGAGGTGAGTAGTTTAATTCAGGTGTTACTTTGACTTGTATTCCTTGCATAAAATGTATGTGAAATGACATTATTTAAATGGTTTCATGTAATTGGGATACGTCGAATTGGTTTTGAAATATGCAGATGTACATGGGTAATGATACCATAAGCTTGAGGATCGAGCACAGGGTTAAGGTACACAATGTGATTGAGATTAGACTTGAGGTTCGGGCACAGGGTTAGGGCATATGATTAATGTGCCTAGCTTCCGACCTGCTCAAGTAACGGTACTTGAGGACCGAGCGTGGAGTTAGGGTATTCGAGGAATATGCCTAGCTAACGAGCCACTTGAGTGGGTTGTAACTTATGACCCACTCGAGCGATGACCATAGGGTTGGGTTTGATGACTTAAGACCATAGCCCAGATACAATTTTTTTACTAGCATGTATTTGATATGATTTTCTATAACTGTTGCATCGTTTATAACTGCTTTTATACTACGTCATGCATTCAAGCCCTATATCATTTTACTGTTCATGCATAAATGCACTATTTTAGAATGTTGGTTATGGGTAACATGTTGGTTTTACTACTCACCGAGCCACGTTGACTTTTAGGATCACTACTTTACTAACATTTTAGGTTCTTTGTCGGTTGACAGAAAGAAAGGCGTAGTAATAGTTAAGTTCCTTGACAATTCCTTTTTCTTTTTCTTGGACTTTTTGTTTGAGATTGGTTATTTTTGTGTACGTATATATGGTCAACTGTGTATTTTTGAATGAGATAATATGTAATACAATGATCACTCCTTGTAATGTTTGCTTACTTTTGCACTTGAACCTTTAAATTATTCTGATATCACTTGTTTTTGTGATCCGAAAGGCTTAACAGTGATTGAGCAAACTCAACTCGATGAGTGGGTTTGTTGGGTCACTGTGCCGGTCGAGCTGTCCTTTTGTATAGGGAAAAGGTACCGACAATAGTTTATTTGTAGTAAACTGAAATAATAGTTTCATGTCGACTATATTGTAACATAACATAAAATATAAGTTATAATCTTCTGCAATATATATGTATGTGTGTGTGTTGGTATTTATCCATTTCTAAGCTATCATTTGACCTATATTTTATTAAAATTATGTTTAAACCAAGGTATCTTCTAAAATTTCATCTATTTATGGTGCTTCTAATGAAGTGTGTTACATATGTAGGTCTTGAAATTTCAAGGAATTGAGGCAAAAGTGTGCTTCATGTAGTGAGAATGCATCCTCTCATTGAAATGGTTCATTTTCGAACTTTTTTTTAATGTTCAAAAGAAAATTTTTAATTAATGTAAACATATTTAATTTTTACAACACATTTAAATGGTAAAAATTATATGTAAAACACGTCTTGAAAAATAAAATCAACATTTCGCTTGACTTGTTAAAATCATTTGACCATGCATTTGAAACACAAGTTAATGATTAAAAATATATATGAAAAATATTTTCTTAAAACATTTTATGCATGTATATATGAATTTTGGTCATCCATTGTTGCTAGCTAGCTAATTCTTTTCATTCCAACTCTTTGACTATTCACTCTACATTGATAAATATGATTTTTATGGTACTAACAGTTCAAGTATGGTTGATGTAGTGGAGGCGCAGTCAAAACATAGTTTTTGGTGGCAAAATCTTGAAATATTTTTATGGTACTAACAGTTATGGTTGATATAGTGGAGGTACAGTCAAAATATGGTTTCTAGGGGTGGAATCTTGCAATATTTTAGATTAAAGAATTAGTAATACTAGGCTCTAAGACTCATTTGATACGTGCATATACAAAAATTCATAGAGTAACATATCATGTTTCTTATTCTAAGACTCATGAATAGAATAAAGTTGTTGAGTATAAGCACGAGCATATTATTGAATGTGAAAACTCACATGTCTTGCCATTGCTTCAATTTCCTAAAGTATTAAGATGAAGCATTTCACATTGTGTTCTATTTGATGAACAAACTCTCCTTACTCCAATCTTATCTAATTTAACTCCAAATGATGTATTGTTCAAATCTCTAATGGATTACATGCACTCACCTTTGATTGTTCAATTTTGCTTTCCTGACCGTGGACCTTACAATAAGCATATGAGGTTAAATCTCCTCTCTTTACTTATTCCTATCTTAGGTCACTTCATGTATTTAAGCATACTAAATACTCATGATTGATGAAGAAGATCTCTGAGTACACATTAGAAAGATGCCATGACAAAGGAATTGAATACCATGCCTTTACTCCTTTATCTCTTGTGGCCTCATGATCTAACCAAAAGTTAGTAGGTTTTGTGCAAGGATAAATAAGATCAAAGAAAACATGGACACCATAATTAATAGGTTAAGGCATGTCTAGTTATCAAGGGTTTTTTGGGTTTAATTTCAATGTTATCTTAATAACTAGAAATGTTTCCTCTATTGCCTCTTCTCTTCTCTCCTAGTTGAATCAACAATTTGGCTTAAAAGATTTGGGGGAGTTGAACCATTTTCTTGGTGTCTATAATACCTAAAATTTTAGTGTTGCAATACTTGAAATTTGAGTTATAATTTAAAAAAAAATTAAAATTTACTGTTTAAATATACGGTTACTGTTCAAATATAAGGTTACTGTTCACAAATATGATCACTATTTTATCGCCAGACAAAATAACTTTCGGTGGTTACTGTAGCTACAGTAATAGGCACTGTAGCTACAGTAAAAACTATTTGTAACTGTGTGATTTTATCTTTTTCTGGCAGAAAAATCTATATAAACCCCCCTCATTCTGAAAATTCATTCTAGTAAGAAAGAAAAAATTTCTTTGCTTACTTTCTTCTCTTCTCTTGTTCTTTAGCTATTTTAGACAGCAAATATAGTAGTAGGAAGGGAAAAACCCCAGTTTCTGCATAACAGTATTGAAGATCTACTGTTGGGTACCTCTTTTGAAGCAATTGGAGAGTCTTTCTGATCAAAGCAGGTATAATCACTCTCTCTAGTCTTTATTTAAGATTGGAGATGTCGTTGTTCATTTTAGGACACATACGTAGTTCACTGTTCATATATACGGTACTGTTCATATGGTACTGTTCACTGTTACTATTTAGCATTGTTCATATATACGTACGGTATCGTTCATGGGCATCGATTAAATTACATTTTCGAAACGTAGATCCTGAAGACTGTTGGTCAAAGACTTGAAACAAGTTGATATAATACTACAAGAATTCAAAGAAATACTACTGAGGTGAAAGTGATTACTCTACTCTCTAGTATTATTTGAATTTTATTGCTGAATATGTGATGTTGCATTGTTTGAATGCCTAGAAATATATAAGGTTATTGACTAAATGATTTGTGAAAGTTTTTTCTTTATTTTTAATTTATTTATGACCAAGTGAGCATGCTCTGTAGTTGCGTCTTGTACGATCTTCTACATCAGAAATCGACAGTTATTGTTTTCATTTATGAAAATATTAATTTATGATGTCATGCTGATGGAATGTTTAATTATTGATGAAAGATTTATTTTATTATGCTCTGTTCATAAAAAAGAAGATTAAATAAAGATTTCAACCACGTACCGGCACAGGGACTAATGTCCTTCGTGTGTGTTCCATGCAGAATTAGAACCGGTTGTCATGATTGACACCTGAATGAACTGGGTTTTAGAAATGATCCTAGAGAAGGGTTTGAGTTTCAGAATTGATCTCTCTCCCCAGATCTGAAACACAGAGGTTAACCCCTTTCGGTTTAATTGACAATTGTTGATAAATAAATGTTTGAAACGCCTAATAACTGTTGATAAATAAGTGTTTGCATGTTCAGTGCTTGGTTTAAATAATGCTATGGATGTACTGTGTATGATCCACTGGGCTCTTGAGCTTACCCAATCATTTTTTTCAGGCAACTATTGAAGCCATCGTTTCAGCATATCAATGTAAATTAATAACAGTGTGCCTCACAGTATGAGGATAGTAGAAAATGAAGTGTATTGTAGGGTTTGTGACCCACTATATTTGATCATGTCATATGTCGATAGTATTTGTATTTATCAAAAGCTGGCTATGGAGCCCACAGAATTGTTCGTAACTCTGTTCATGAATCAATGTTTTCAGTTATTTTGAAATACTGAAATTATTGTGTTTCTATTGTATTTATACTCTATACCTTGAGATATGAACTGATGAATCTATCAGATGTGAAAAATGATCAAAAGAAAAATTAATATCCCAGTTCTCAGATAAAAAGCAGGATTGACTGCACTTGGAAGAAATGACGTCTCAAGCTACGAGACAACCACGTCGCCTATGACGTATGTGATAGAGATCGGGAGCTAGGGGTGTTACAAAGGTGGTATCAGAGTCTAGGCTTTAGATGCCTTGGGCAAGAATTAGAAGGAATTAACTAAGTCAGGTAAGAGTATTTATTTATTTAATTTAGAAGCCCTACCTCCTGTTTTGGAAACTAAAACGATTTTGAAAAAAAAAATTGTTTTTCAAAAAGAGATATATGTTTTCAATTGTTTTGTTTGGATACCAAGATTACGAGTTGAGCTGATAATGGGTAAGCCTTGTCCCGAGTAAAGCTAAACATTGAAAGGGAGATGGGTTATCCCGTTCTAGAAAACACGGTTGCTAAGTACGCTGTCCAATCTGGAGGTTGTCCCACTAGCTCATACAAGTAGTTGAAGTTGAAGGACACACTTATTTTCTGTATAAAAGTCAGGAGGTGGTAATTAAGGGCTAGAAATTCACTAAGGTCCAAAGGATATGTTGATAAGGATTTAAGAACCTAGGTCTAGGAAAGAGACCTTAGGTAGAAACTTGAGTGTTTCTAAGGGTGGCACAGTGGATCATAAATAAAAGCTTTTAGGGCATAAACTAGAAACTGATAACGTGTGAAAACAAAACACTTGTTTGGTTAGGACACGAGATCGGGAGGATCTTGTATCTTTGGTTTCTATATGGTATGGGACACATAGGATTCAAGGATATAGAGGAATCCTGAACTTAAGAATGACGGGCCATGTATGGTGAGTGAGCGATGGCTTTGGATGAACTTGTTTTCCTATGCTTGGCTGGTATGGGACACTCAAATGTAGTAGAGCTTGGGAAGCCTTAAACATCGAGACACTTGCGAAATTTTTTGGGTGTAGCTTTGTCCTGGGTGAAAATCTAAGTGGAAGGGGTAGAGTGGTATGGGACACTTGAACCTGAAAGCTTAGGTGGAAGCTTGGAACCTTGTTGTGCTAGCTTGATTGTATGATTGTGTGCTATGCATGCTTTATCGATTAATTGTTTTAAAACCAAATCCTGTACCCATGCACAAAAAGAACGTAGAAGTATAAACTATTATACCACTGGACAAATCGAGAACCTAAAAACATAACTCTAGAATCATGATAGAACAGACTAAACAAAAACAACAAAAATGAATACTAAATTGACGTTAATGTGTAGGTAATGGCTGAATGTAGGGTTGCTACATCTGATGACACTGACTGTCAGGAAGCACAAAATGGCATAGCTGAAGCTAGGATGGAACATCTGATGAATGAGGTTACCAGAAGACTAATGGAGCGAATAGAACAGACGCTATCTCGAATAATACCTCAGGTGGCACTACAGCCGCAGGTGCAGGAACAAATTCTGATGCAGCAGCCAATGCCAGCACCTGAGATTCCAGATCATCAGGAAGAACTAGAAGACCTGGAAGACAGTGAACACAGAAAATTACTGTTAGAATTGAAAAAGTTGGGACCATCATAGTTTTGTGGTACTATGGATAGTTTAGTAGCTGACCATTGGTACCAAGAATTAGAAGAACACCTGGATGTGTTGAGAGTAATAGGTCCTAGCAGAGTAGCACTAGCCACCCATCAATTCAAGGGACCAGCTAGAAGTTGGTGGCGAATGGTAAGGCAGACCCGACTGTTAATGTTAGCAGAATGAACTGGAAAGAGTTTAAAGAGATATTTTACCAAAAATTCTTCCCTGAAGCAACACTGGCGAAGATGCAGGAGGACTTTGTTCAACTAAAGCAAAGAGAGATGATGGTGGCCGAGTATGAGGCCAAATTTATCTAATTGTCCAAGTTCACACCTGAATTAATCAGTGAAGAGAAGCAGAAGGTCAATCGCTTTACTCACGGTCTCAAGATTGAGATCCGAAAATTAATTAGGACAGCCTGCCCAAAAATATATAGAGAAGTCGTAGACAGGGCATTAACCTTAGAACAAGAGTTGAACTTTGAGCAAAGGTTGAGGAACAAAAACAAGAGACCAGGAGGGGACAAAGACCACCAAGGAGATCAGAAGAGAAGGAATGTCAATCATGGGAATGGAAACAAAGTGCCCCAAGGGCAAAACTGACCCAAAACGGAAGAACAATTAGAGCTGGCCAGACGTCAAGGGCGGTGTTTCAACTGCAATCAGTGATGACACCTAGCAAAGTTTTGTCCCACCAAAACTCAGACACGACAACAGCAACAACCTTTAAATCATCAAGGTGGAGCATTGAATATACGTCCTCCACAATAACTGCCTCCACAAAATAACACCCAGGGGCAAAATCAAAATCAGGGTCAGGCACAAAACCTAAACCAGGGTCGTGGGCAAAATCAAGCTAGAGTATTTGCCATCGCTGATGCCCCTAAAGACCAAATCCCTACTGTTGAAGGTACATTCCTATTATTTAACATTATTGTAAAGATCTTGTTTGATTCGGGTGTCACTAAGTCATTTGTGTCAGAAGAACTAGTAAGGAGATTACAATTAGTGACATTCACATCACCAGAACCATTGCATGTGTCCACTCCCATAGGAGACACTATAGTTACTTTGAAAGTTTGCACATGTGAATTAAGATTTGGAGACAAACTAATAACTGTCGACCTTAGACTATTACCTTTCCAAGGATATGATGTGATAATGGGTATGGACTGGTTGATTCAACACCAAGCTCAAGTTGATTGCTTAAGACGAAGAGTCACATTAACTCTACCATCGGGAGAGTTATCAAAAGTCAATGGGGATATGCAGAGACTACTTCTGAGTCCTATGACAACCATGTTACATTGTCTAAAACAGAGTGATGACTTCAAACAATTGCTAGATGATGAAATTAGATTCGAAGAACCTAAGAAGATTTTGGAGATACCTGTAGTACGGGAATATGCAGATGTATTCCCAGATGATTTGCCTAGACTACCACCACACAGGGAGGTAGAGTTCAAGATTGAACTTTATTCAGGCACAAATCTTATAGCTATTCCTCCTTATCGAATGGCGCCAGTAGAACTGATTGAACTCATGACACAATTGGATGAACTCCATGAAAAAGGATTTATTCGACCTAGTGAATCACCATGGGGAGCTCCAGTATTATTTGTAAAAAAGAAAGACGGATCCATGAGGTTGTGTGTCGATTATCGAAAGTTAAATCTGGTAACCATAAAGAACAGGTATCCTTTGCCAAGGATAGATGACCTATTTGATCAATTGAGAGGAGCTACTCATTTCTCGAAGATTGATCTTAAGTCAGGCTATCACCAGTTGAGAATCCGAGAGTCAGATATACCCAAAACAGCCTTTAGAGCGAGATACAGACACTTTGAGTTCACCGTGATGCCCTTTGGTTTGACCAATGCCCCAGCGACATTCATGGATTTAATGAACCGAGTGTTTAGACAATATCTTGACCACTTTGTAGTGGTATTCGTAGATGTCATTCTAATTTATTCAAAGACAGAAGACGAACATTTGGAACACTTGCGGATAGTGTTGGAAACCCTCAGAGGTCACCAACTATATGCCAAGTTTCGCAAGTGTGAGTTCTGGATGAAGACGGTCAAGTTCCTTGGCCATGTAGTATCAGTAGAAGGCATCTTTGTGGATCCGGGGAAGGTGGAAGCTATCATGAATTGAAAACAACCAAAGACAATTATGGAGATCAGGAGTTTCTTAGGCCTGGCTAGATACTACAGAAGGTTCATATAAGATTTCTCTAAATTAGTTGAACCTATGACCAAGCTAACCAGGAAGGGAGTTAAGTTCAATTGGGATGAAAAGTGCGAACAATCATTCCAAGAACTTAAGAAGAGATTGACTACGGCCCCCATCCTAGTCACTCCAACCTATGGGGTTACTTTTACCCTTTATACTGATGCATCACTAAATGGACTGGGAGCAGTATTGATGCAAGGAAGACAAGTAGTTGCTTATGCCTCGCGACAACTGAAGGTCTATGAGAAGAACTACCCCACTCATGACTTAGAGTTAGCAGCCATCGTATTTGCCTTGAAGATTTTGAGACATTACCTTTATGGTGAGAAATTTGATCTGTTTTCAGATCACAAGAGTTTGAAGTACATCTACACCCAAAAGGAGTTGAACCTCAGGCAACGGAGATGGATGGAGTTCTTGAAAGACTATGATTTTCAACTACACTACCATCCAGGGAAGGCCAATGTAGTGGCTGATGGCTTGAGTAGAAAGTTCAACAAACAGGAGGAAGAAAAAGGCCAGATGTACCAGCTGATCAATGACTTTAGGCTAGATGTAACTCTAAATGAAACACAACCCTACCTCTACACTATGTTTTGTCAACCAAATCTTCTGCATCAAATCAGGGATCAACAAAGACAAGACAAATGGCTTACCAGTCTAATTGAGGGAGTTACACAGGGTAAGCATTCTGACTTTAGGTTAGATGCTAAAAATATCTTAAGGTTCGAAAAAAGAATATGTGTACCTCAGAATGGGCAAATTAAACAGACAATACTAAATGAGGCTCATCAGACCAAGTATATGATGCATCTAGGTAGAGATAAAATGTACCAAAACCTTAAAAAGACCTACTAGTGGAGGGGCATGAAAAAGGATATAGCCCAATATGTCTCTAGATGTTTAACATGTCAACAAGTGAAGGCAGAGCACAAGAAACCTTCAGGGATGTTACAACCACTTCCGATACCAGAATGGAAGTGGGACAACATCGCGATGGACTTTGTCAACGGCCTACCAAGGAATCAGAAGGGGGAAGACACCATATAGGTGATTGCGGATCGTTTGACGAAAGTAGTTCACTTCCTACCCATTCGATCTACAGATTCTGTTGGAAAACTTGGAGAGCTATATGTCAAGAAAATTGTCAGACTTCATGGTGTTCCCACAACCATCGTGTCTGATAGAGATTCTAGGTACACTTCTCAATTCTGGCAGAGTTTGCAGAAAGAACTAGGAAGCAGACTCACCATGAGCACTGCATTCCATCCTCAAAACGATGGGCAATCTGAAAGGGTCATTTAGATATTAGAAGATATGTTAAGAGCTTGTGTCCTTGATTTCAAGGGCAACTGGAGCAAGTACCTACATTTAGAAGAGTTTGTCTATAACAATAGTTATCAGGCAAGTATCAAGATGGCTCCATATGAAGCGTTCTATGGCAAACCCTGCAGATTACCGTCTTGTTGGGCAGACTTTGAGGATCGGGTCCTCACAGGACCAGAATTGGTCGAAGAAATAAACACCTAGGTAAAGAAGATTCAGAAGAGGCTAATAACAGCTCAGAGTAGGCAGAAAAGTTATGCAGACAAAAGAATAGGACCTATAGAATTTCAATCAGGTGACAGAGTTTTCCTAAAGATTAGTCCACAGAAAGGGATAAAACGGTTTGGAATCAAGGGAAATCTAGCACCGAGGTTTATCGGCCGATTTGAGATACTCAAGCGGGTTGGTGAGTGCGCCTATGAGCTGGACTTGCCAAATTGTATGTCATCGATTCATAACGTATTCCATGTGTCGATGTTGCAGAAGTACGAACCAGACCCATCACATATCATACACTGGGAGGAAGTTGTACTTCGAGACGATGCAACTTACGAGCAACCAGGAATTAGAATATTAGATCGTAAGGTACAGAGTCTCAGAACCAAGAAAATTTCACTTGTTAAGGTTCTGTGGAGACATCATGATTTGGAAGAAGCAACTTGGGAGTTGGAAAGCGAGATGAAGAACAAATATCTAAGTCTCTTCACCCACAATACCTAACCAAACAACATTGATGTGAATAAGTATAAATTTCAAGGACGAAATTTATTCTAAGGAGGATAGGTTGTAATACCTATAATTTTAGTGTTGCAATACTCGAAATTTGAGTTACAATTAAAAAAAATTAAAAATTATTGTTCAAATATACGGTTACTGTTCACAAATACGGTCACTATTTTGTCGGTAGACAAAATAACTTTCGGTGGTCACTGTAGCTACAGTAACAGGCACTGTAGCTACAGTAACAGGTACTGTAGTCACAGTAACAAACTATTTGTAACTGTGCGATTTCGTCTTTTTCTACCAAAAATTCTATATAAACCCCTCCCCCTTCATTCTGAAAATTCATTCTAGCAAGAAAGAAAAAATTTCTTTGCTTTCTCTTGTTCTTTAGTTGTTTAGACAGCAAATATAGTAGTAGGAAGGAGAAAACCCTAGTTTCTGCATAACAGTAGCGAAGATCTACTGTCGGGTGCCTCTTTTGAAGGAATTGGAGGGTCTTTCTGATCAAAGCAGGTATAATCACTCTGCTCTAGTCTTTATTTAAGATTGGAGATGTCGTTATTCATTTCAAGACGCATACGTAGTTTACTGTTCATATATACGGTACTGTTCATATAGTACTATTCACTATTACTATTTAGCACTGTTTATATATACAGTACTGTTCATGGGCATCGATTAAATCACATTTTCAAAACATAGATCCTGAAGACTGTTGGTCAAAGACTTGAAACAAGTTGAGATAATATTGCAAGGATTCAGAGAAATACTATTGAGGTGGAAGTGATTACTCTACTCTCTAGTATTATTTGAATTTTAATGTTAAATATGTGATGTTGCATTGTTTGAATGCCTAGAAATATGTAAGGTTATTGACTAAATGATTTGTGAAAGATTTTTCTTTATTTTTAATTTATTTATGATCAAGAGAGTATGTTCTGTAGTTGCATCTTGTACGATCTTCTACATCAGAAATCGACAGTCATTGTTTTCATTTATGAAAATATTAATTTATGATGTCATGCTGATGAAATGTTTAATTATTGATGAAATATTTATTTTATTATGCTTTGTTCACAAAAAAGAAGATTAAATAAAGATTTCAACCACATACCGGCGCAGGGACTAATGTCCTTCGTGTGTGTTCCATGCAGAATTAGAACTGGTTGTTATCAAAATTAGAACTGGTTGCCATGATTGACACCCGAATGAACTGGGTTTCAGAAATGATCCTAGAGAAGGGTTTGAGTTTCATAATTGATCTCTCTCCCCAGATCTGGAACACAGAGGTTAACCTCTTTCGGTCTAGTTGACAACTGTTGATAAATAAATGTTTGAAACGCCTAATAATTGTTGATAAATAAGTGTTTCCATGTTCAGTGTTTGTTTAAATAATGCTATGGATGTACTGTATATGATCCACTAGGCTTTTGAGCTCACCCAATCAATTTTTTTAGATAACTATTGAAGTCATCGTCTCAGCAGATCAATGTAAATTAATAACAGTGTGCCTCACAGTATAAGGATAGTAGAAAATGAAGTGTACTGTAGGGCTTGTGACCCACTATATTGGATCATGTCATATGTCGATAGTATTTGTATTTATCAAAAGATGACTATGGAGCCCACAGAATTGTTCGTAACTCTGTTCATGAATCAATGTTTTCAGTTATTTTGAAATACTAAAATTATTGTGTTTCTATTGTATTTATACTCTATACCTTGGGATATGAACTGATGAATCTATCAGATGTGAAAAATGATGAAAAGAAAAAACAATATCCCTAGTTCTCAGGTAGAAAGCAAAATTGACTGCACTCGGAAGAAATGACGTCTCAAGTTACAAGACAACCACGTCGCATATGACGTACGTGATAGAGATCGGGAGCTGGGGGTGTTACAGTGTCTATGTTCATAAACCTAAGAATTGTTTTTTTTTCTTTGTCAAAATATAGACCAAACAGATTCCTTGATTCCAACCTTGTTTTTTTTTGCTCACACACTAAAGCTCATGACATTGACTTTTTTTATTTTGGTTCATAAAATGGTTGTGTAGCAACTCATTAATGCTTGTTACTTATTGATTATACTAGAAGAAAACTGCCAAATTGTAACGAACATCAACAACGAATATTTTTCACTACTAAATTAAAATACATCTGCAATAGATTAAACTTGGAGGAAAACTGAAATGAATCAGCAACATAATTTGCAACCCAAAGTTTTGCAATGGATCGTTTGTTACTATATTTGACGGGAAACTTGGGCGAGAAATTCTCAAACAAATTTGCAATGGAAATGTTAAGAAAATTTAGAAAAGAGATTTTTTGTGACGACCCATGATTTCCTGCACAAAAATTATTGGGTGTGATACATGATTTTTTATGAAAATACATGAATTTTTTCAATTTTTTAATTTTAAATTATTTATTAAAAAAATTAGAATAATTAGAAAAATATAATTTAAGGATAAAAATACATGAAATTATAAGAAAATATAATTTTTGGAGAAATATAATTTTTCGTAATGATTATGAAATTTTTTTTAGAGTAATTAATGAAATTTTTGGAAGAAAAATATAATTTTTGGCTGAATTATTCAATTTTTATGAAAAATATTGTATAACTGATAAAATTGTATAATTGGAGATTTTTGAAGAAATTGAAGTAGCAATAGATTAAATTAATTTTAAAAAATAGCAAAAATCAAGTATATACATGTATGTGTATTTATAAAAAGAGGAGGAAAAATAGAAATACAAGAAAAAAAAGATGTGGGCCTGGGTCAGCCCAGGCCCTTGTGGGCCAAAACCCAACCGCACGGGCCCGACCCATGCAGGCCAAACCAAGCCGCATGGGCTCGGCCCATGCAATGTAGACTCATGGGCCTTAGGCGTGGGCGGCCCAGGCACCTCTTTCCTTCCCACCCACCCCCCGGCTTTGTTTTCAAATTTCTTTTTGCACAATGTTTCAGCATTTTTGGGCATTTTTCACGAGAGAAAACCAGCTAAGCACCTGGTTTTGAACCCCAGGTTTTGGCAATCCAATCACATTTTGAATTGGCCAATACAGAGTGCCAACTAGTTATCTTGCAAGGGAACACATGGGCCATATGGACGACTATGTGACACTCTTATTTGGCATGCAAACCACCCCAACATGCAACAAAAACCCTTATTTGAGCTGAAATTCCAGATTTTTAGCTTTTGCAACTCCCATTGAAGAGCTTGTATTTCCTTCATTCCTTATTTGATTTCCCTAAAATTTAGCTTGTTTTGAAGCTCTTACAACCCTCTTAAAGAATCCCCAAGACCTTTGTTAAGACACACAACTACTAGAGAGGAAAATGAGCACGAACAGGTGCTAGTCGTCAAGGTTGCAGCAAAAATCAGATTTCCAGTTTTTGCAACTCCTCGTCAACCATCCATATCTCCCTCATTTGATTTTGTTTTCGGTGATCTAAGGCTCTTTGGAAAGCCCTTGCCACCCTCTACAACATCTCACAAGCAGTTGGTCAAATTCCAGAACCATTTGAAGCTGAAACGGCCAAGAACAATGTTGTTCAACACTATTGGGAACCCAGAAAACATAGAAACTTAAGTTGATCCAATCTTTGGAGTGCTGATTCCTAAGCTGTTAAGGGCCTGTTCTTGAGGTAAAACCCCTTCTTTTCTTCCTTATTACGTGTATTTTAATCTCCATGTGATTGAAATTAGAATTTGATATCCTAACCATGTTTTGCAAGATGATGAAGTTGACTGTTTGTTCAACTGTTTCAACAGTTTCGGCAAAAAATAAACTTTGGGACCGGATTGGAGCCAGTGTTTGCAGTACCTAGAGGTGTATATTTGGACTAAGACCTGAGGCATTTTGAACCCCATAATTGGGACTACGAAAGGGTATAAATCTCAAATCATAAGCCTCTATAGTTCGCATTTTCTATGCTTGCAAATGTACCCTATGAGTTAGATGTTCTAGGATTTTAAAACTTTTTCCAGAAAATCTTTATTCATGCTATGTTTTGGAGATTTATTTGAGAGTGTTTATGATTACAATTGCTTGTTATTTTGGATAGAACTGAATTGATGAGAGTTATAAGATCTAAACCCTTACAAAAGCAGTAAGAAACTATCTCAGATTGATGTTAAAACAAGAGTAGATAAGCACTTGAAAACCATAGGAAATCTGAACCATTTGAACAATTTGTTGTATAACAGAAAAGTAGAAGACTAGTTGACTGACCAAATGTAGGTAATTTGAGCTAAAATTTGGTGGAGAGGTCAATAGACATGTCAATATTATGTGTACCAAATTTTAGGCCATTCAAAATTTCGAAAGTAGGTCATTTATTCCCTATTTGTCACAGGGAATACGGGATTTCACAGTCCCTATAGAAACCTTAGTAAATGGTGTCCAAAAATAAAAAATTAGAATTTTGGTGAAGGTTTAGGTAGTGTAGATGAAATTTGAAAAGTTTCGTGCAAATTAGATTTACGAATTAGTTGTAGAAAAATAGACAAATTCACTGCGCAAAGAGGGCAAATGCTTGAAACTAGGCTAAGTGTTAGAATTTGGGGATTTTGACCTAATTTTGACCAAATTGACCTAATTTGACCTAATTGGACCTAAATTGGCCAAAGGTGACTAAGTGTGACTATGTTTGACTAGTTGACCGGGTTTGACTAGGTTTGATTGATTGATTGAATTTGATCGAAACGACTTGGGTCAATCAAGACCAATTAGAGACAGTGGAATTAGAGATTAAGCCACAATATAGAAAGAACCGAGATTGATTTTAATTAATGCAGATCTGATGAGCACTGCAAGACTCGGCCGAGTGTCGATGGGACTTCAGTGCGCGGGACCCGAGATGAGTAGTTTGATTCAGGTGTTTTCTATGTTGTATTCCTTGCATAAAACTTATGTGAAATGACGTGATTTAAATGGTTTCATGAGATTGAGATATATTTGAATGAATTTTGAAAAGTGTAGATGTATATAGGTAATGAGACCATAGGCTCAAGGGCCGAGTGTCGGGGTCAGGGTATGTAACACCCCGCCTCCCGAGTCCCATCTTCCACGTCATCTGACGGTTCAATTCTATTTGATCAAAATCTTGGGATGCCCGGGAGACGGGCCTGTGCTACATTCTCTTCTTCTTAGACCCAAATGCATTAGGGTTCCTATGTACATTAGTCTATGTACAAAATAACATCATAATAAAGTAGATTCTTCATTTGATCATTTAATAATTTCAGGTACAACATTCCATTACAACGAAAAATAAATTTAAAACTGAAAATACAAGAGTTCACTTGGGCCTATTTGCCCTACATTAAATTAATAAAAACTTTCTAAGAAACAATTTCCTCGCAGGCCTGATCAATTTCCTGTTGTGAAAAATAAGGGGGGTGAGCTACACAGCTCAGTGAATCAATCCATCTATTTAATCCATTATTCCAACCAGACAATACAAGC
>JAJIYU010008420.1:0-17992 GCA_030144865.1 Tinospora cordifolia | reverse complement strand
TAAATCCTCCCTTCCAAAACCTTGGGCGTTATCGTTTAACACAATTTATGGAATATGTGGGAAAACCTCTCTAGTTGCTTTAAGTAGGAAATTGAATGTTATAATTCCCTTGATTTTGTGACACCACTTGTTCCACTTGAAAATAGAGTTGCTAAAATTTAAATCAATATGCATAGAGGAACATAGAATGGCAAAAGAATACGGCAGAAGTACAACAGTAGCAGCTAAAACCATTTCTAATATTTTTTAAGTCAAAGTAGTCATTTACAATCTTGATTCACATGGTTTATTGAGAAATCGATCTGTACTGCTGTTTTTGCACAAAAAAGAAAAAATAGGTAATTGTTGGCAACAAAGTATCCTTAATGGGAAAAATCAAATGAATACCAAATGGAAGAAACATTTTTTTCAAACCTTTTGAAGTTGTTCCTTCAAAAAGGGCCAATTTGATGCCCTTGCCTCAGATAGTGGAGCAAATAATTGCGACATACTTGGAGACTGCAATTTAAAAATGGAAGAATTGTCATGTAAAACATGGGCAATAGTAATGTAAAGCAAAATTCAAAGGGTGCATTACAAAAAATAAAAAATAAAAAGAAGAAGAAGCAGAAGCAGAATTTGAAAGGGCTTCTAATAATCATACCGCTAACAAACTCAGTTTAACTTCATTGTCTATTCCCATCCAAGCCCACAGTGCGTCCAATAGTTTGGTGTGATTTAAACAAATATTAAAGGAGTCCAAAGGCAAAAAGGAAGCTATGACATCCACAGTCACCTGAAAATTATCTTAGAATATTGAAAGAGAGTTCAAAGCAAATATATCATTTGGGCAAAAGTCATGAATAACTTTCCAAGTGAGCATCTCCTTTCAAATCTCAATTTACTTGGATAATCTGTAGACAATAAAGACAATAGATATGTTTGGGATCCTATTCCTTTTTAAGGCTCAACAAGTAGTTTCTCTATGTCCACAACAATAAACGTTTGTAAGTAGATAAAAACCATGTTAAAATTCTTCTTTTCTTAGAGTTTCTTTTCTTTCCTTTTATCTTTTTTTTTCTTTTTTCTTTTTTTCTTTTTTTTTTTCGTTTCCTTTCCTTGCACATCACCATGATAAATAAAAAGTCTTAGAAAATTAAGAGGACCATAGGTCATGTCCAGCAACATACCTTGATCGTCTCAATATTCGTTATCAGGTCTGTCCCACCAACAATGTCAAAGTCTCCCTGATGGTGCATAACATGATTATAAAGACATGGGTTCAATGTAGGTAATCAATTTATTCACAAACATACCGACAAGTGAATAAGTCATTGACTAGCAATACAGAACAAGAGTAAACTGATGAAGTACAATTCGCACCTGAAGAAAACGATATGGAATTGAGCAATTAATCCCTCTTCCATGCCTCCAAGATACCTCATATCTTTTGAAAAAAGACTTCTGCAATATAAGAGTAAAAGTAACACAAAAACGACAATTTGTTCATCTAGAAGTCCAATTTATCTTTCATTGAATTTGAAAATCAAAAACAATATTAGACCAATATCCAAGTTATGATCAACCCTACCAAAGGAGTGTACAATCATAAAAACAATTGAAGTAAAAATGACAAGGCTTAGTAAAATTTTCAAAAACCTCAAACAATCATAAATCAAGAAAATGGAAAGAAAGTAGACTAACTCATTTTTCAACTAGAAAGATAACACAACAAACTAAAGTTTACTAATTGCTAAAATAATATATGAAATAAGTGATGCCTCAAGCAAGTCATCGATTTTCCAAAACTAAGAATTGATATTTTATCAGTTGTATATATCATCTTCAAAACCTAACAAAATCACAATTTGTTCAATAATGAGTTGGTGTTTAGCAACTCAATTTGTGACCTTTATAAAAATCAAAGGGTAAATTTAAAAAAAAAAATCCTTTTAGATTCTTTTTCAATTTTTTTCAACCTGTAAACAAAGTATAGGTAGAAGCTCTATAAAAAAAGGAAAAAAAAAAAACAAGGCTTATTATAATAGAGCTTAAACCTCTACTACAATTAGACATACAATTTGAAGCAAAAGTAGAGGTTTGGTAAAGCTACAGAACACCACTTAGAATCTTCAACTCTTTAATTTTTTATTTTTTTTTGCACATTAATGGTCCATGAAAAGAGAAAAAAAAAATTGTTCAAACTAAATGTGCCTTTTGTTCAAACTTAACAAACAAAGAAAGTGTCTTTTGTAAAGAAGTTTTCAATGCAAATATGATTTATGCTAGAAAACGCTTTCGACATGCCAACAACTGTCCATGTGGACGATTACTATTAAAAGTTGTGTATAAATGACATAAATTTAAAATTTTGGTACTAGAAAAATAATTTAATTTCACTAGGATAATCATTTCAACAACACATGCGAAATCATGAGTGACATAAGCAGTTGATCAATCATAACCCATAGTTATGCATAGGACAAGAGAAACCCACATTTTGCCTTGAGGCTTACAATGATCAAAAACTCAACCTCAATCTTAATCTCGCAACTAAAGCTAGGAAGTCTAATTCCACGGAGAAGAACTTTCAAAGAAATCAAGGAACTCAAGGCCTCAAAATTCTTCCCTACCTAATTTTTCTCGATATTCCCCAATTGTCTAGCGTTCCACCTTAAACTTTCACTCCTCTGTTTGGACAGATCGAGTGTAGCTCAAGCTAAGGATTTTGGATAGTTTATTTCTCTAGAGGAGATTCTTGCAAGCACAAACATCGCCTCATTGGTGTTCCTTTCACAAGAATCATAGTGAGACAATTGATTACCTCTTCACTGAGTGCCCCTTCAGCACAAGAATTTGGGATCATGAATATATGTTTACAAACATCGGCAATAAATGTAATGATTTTCCTTTCAATTAAGGCCTAACTGCAGTCACCTTAGTTCTTGTAAGAATTATTTAAGAGTCATCGTCTTGGCAGTGATTTGAAGCATTTAGATTATGCACAAAAAAAAATCATCAATGACGATTACATTAGAGTTGGGTCTATGACTCTATGTGAGAAATTTTTGTTTTTTTTTTTTTCTAGCTTTTTGGATGGTGTTTGCTTTTAAGCTGCCAAGAACTTGCCTAACCCAACTCGGGGGAAATCAAATCAATATGCTTGACTTCTAGCAGGCAATGTTAAGGACCTCAAGCTAATTGGTCTTTCATAATACAAATCAAAAGGCCCTATAATATTCCTTTTCTTTGCTTAGAGAACTCCTTGTCTTTATTTTTATATATTTGTTATCTAAAATATTTCTCCTTATAAAGAAAATATTATTGAATGCAATGCCTTCTTTATTTATCAATTAAGAAGTACTATTATTAATCAAATACATTCTTAAAATTCAAATCATAAATTAAAAATAAAAAAAGCTGACACAGCCAATTAAACATTTCTTCTAGTTTAATAAATTCAAGTAAAAGAAAAGATTTATGTTCAATTAAAATAAATAGCACTTGATATTATATTAGGCTTAGAATAATGTTCAAATTTTATGGACAACAACGAAGAAACCAATATCTCATCATATCAAACTTTCCATTTAAACTTTTAGGTTTCGAATGTTTTGAATCTACCACCGTCGTCATCAAAAGCCCCAATTGCCTATGTTAAATAGATTCTAATATGGGTTTTGGGCTTACAGATGTTTATCTAGAGGTCCGGCTATTTCATTCTCAAATTTCGGGAGATGAGGACAAGAGCATTCTCCTTCCCGTTTTTTTTTTTTTTTTCCTTTCACTCATTTATTGTTCGTTTTGTTCTCCCACTTAAGTGAATTTTACCTATCAATCACTATCTTCTTTCGTACTTTCTCTATCGGAGAATTGTTGACTGCTAAAATTGAGATGCCAATATTCATAGACTACTAAAAACCAAAGGAGAGATTTAAAGAAAGCATCACACTAGCTTTTATTGGATTACGTACCAAGGTTCAACAATTCTACTTGATCAAATAATTATTATTGACAAGAACCTCTTATGGCTTGCATTGCCTATTCTAAGTAAAGCGATTGACATTGTTTAGTCTTTATTTATGTTGTCAACTCTCTATACCCGACATTTACCATAATTTTCAACCAAAATGAACTTCAAATAAATTACTAAATAAAACAGTGCTTCCAAAACCATCAAATAGGTTTGAAAATAAGACAAAGATATAGTCTCCAAAATATTTACCTCATTTTTGCTAATCCACTTAGCAAATAGCATGCGCATGTCATCACTTAATTCAAACAAATCTCCAGTATCAAACAAAAGTTTGACAGAATCACTTGTCAAGACAAAGAGAAAAATTAGCGTGAACTCCACTTGGAAGTTTGGAACTGAGCCAATAGATCAATTCTAGAATGACTTTGAATTAGAGATCAAAAAACAACCTATTCGTGAATCGATCATCAAATAAGCGCATTGGAGTTTGTTCAGTCCGGTCTGCACAATGTTTCTCAAAAACCATTGTGGCAACATTGACTACGTGGTCAAGACTTTTCTTCTCAATTTCTGTGGGTAGGAAAAAAGAGTTATCCAACACTAGAGTATGTTGAACAATTGACTGATCTTCGACCATCATCCTTGCTTTTCCTTCATCAAAAATTTTTTGAACCACCCTTTCACGAACTTCATCATTTTCATTAAGGACAAGGTCTGCATAGACATGAACAATCAGGCTGTCACCACACAAAACAGACAAAAAATTCTGAGTATTTCGAACTGTTTTATAAGTAATTTAGCAGTCAAGTGAGCTATCTATCTATGCATATGCATACAGAGAGAGAGAGAGAGAGACACACACACACACACACAGAACTGAACATAGAACACCCATGAGCCATCAATCAAAACACACCTTAGAACAAGCTCAAAAACTGCTCTTATTGTAGATCATCAAATTGCTCCCCTCTAGTTGCTATATGGCAAGAAGTATTCTCAATTTTAATTAATTTTACAATAAACTTCAATGCTCGCCTTGCACTGGGATCTTTTGGTGATAATAATAAGTGTCCCTGATTATTTTTAGCACAATTGGTAGAATCATAAAACTTAAATGGGGCATGCGAATAGGTGCTGAACAACTATTATTTTTCATCTGATGCAATGATGGTTGGCACTTTTCTTTGAGTAATTAGAGGGTAGGCCCTCCATAGTCCCCCAAGTCAATGGTCGATTGGGATTTAGATTCATCAATAACCTCAAAACTAAGAAAGTGGAACCATCGATATGAATGCTAAATTCTTGTTTAATTGCTCAAAAAGAAAGATTAAATTTTATAAATACATTGAAAGAGATCAGATTTATTGTATCAATTAATAATATTTACTTAAAATCCTTACTTTTTCTTTCTTTTTGAAGTCATGCACACTCTTGTCTCCATTCAATCTTGTTAGCCAAACAGTTTTATGATTCAGGTTGAAAGATTCAAATCAGATCACACCGGAACAATTTAAATTTTCAAAAAATTGCATACCACAAAATGATATTGCAACGAACCTAGTAGAAACTGGACATGTGTTATGCTTTTATAACCTCTTTACAACGGAAATATTCAAAAATCAGTTCTCTCCAAATAACTAAATATATTTCCCAATATTGTTTCAGGACAGTTATATTGTTTTTACAAGGATATCTTATTCATTTTACTACCTACCAATCACAATTAAAGTAATTTGGAGGACATCAGTAAAATTATTTGAAAGGAACGATTCTGGAATATTTCAATATAAATTTCATATTAGAGTACTTCGGCCTAAGAGCCAAATTTTACAACTTTTACAGAGATCATACCATTAATGAGACCAAAATTGTAAACTAGAAGGTTGATAAAATCTTGATTGGATAGCCTCTAAGATTAGGGTTTCAGTGCTTGAGTTCCATTTAAGGGTTTAATTTAGTCCAACTAATGGCTGAAAAAATTACACAGAAACTAAGGGAATAATATATAATTTGGTTGAAAGCAAACTTTTGGGTTTGCGTAGAATTAGGAAATCAGTAAGAGACTGATTAGATGTGAAGTTAAATTAAAAGTTCTAAATTTTATATTGAAAAATAACTGCATTAGAAGCCAGCATGGGAAAGGACCAACACAAGTTTCCAGGTTGAGAATATCATGACCTGAAAGGTCAGGTTATTTCTTGTGATACACATATTTGAACTTGACACATAACCAACCCTGTCCAACAACTACATTATTTTATAAAGTATTATATATATTTATACATTTATCTATCATATATTACGTAACATATAAAAACATCAAACGTTAGAATTCATTGGGACATATATAACAATATATAAAATTACTCAAATTTTAAAAGTCCTTCATGCGCTCGTTTCCGAAGAAAGAAAGTCATTTGATGATTGTAAAATTATTTGAGAAGATTTGAAAGGGAAGCTACCTTACACTATCCCCCAACCATACGCTTTCTATGTTTTTAAAATGTTCTTTCAAAACATCCCTAAGGTCAAACCTTTCATCTTGGATTAGAACAATAAACACGCCATATTTTTCCCAATTAACTAAATGCAACAACAATACATCCAAAAAAACATAACATATAAGCACTAAAGAACTACACACTAACACATCATTTTGAATCACTACGGCCAAAAGATTTCTAAAATGCAACAAAAATATAACCAAAAAAAAAAAAAACATGTAATCATACCATCCAACCACTTTTCAATGGACAACTCCTTTCGAAGTTTTGCTGCAGATGGGCGCTCAGATGGTGCAGACCATAGTAATCTTTTCACCAAGTTAGCCTCTTCAGCATGAACATTAACCCACTCACCAGGCAGCGTCATTGTCTCTTGAATTTTCTGCAGTTCTACAATTCTTTCTGATTGAGTGGCATAAGGTCGACAAAGCTCAAAAAATATCACTCCAACACCATATATGTCAACCTGTCAAACAAAATGTGTATTTGTATATACATGATATATTAGCATGGAGTTTCGAATTGAAACAATAAAAATATAATGAAAGAAGACTTTAAAAATTGGATGCACCAATATAACTCCCCAAAATTAGATTCATTAATGTGATCGAAGAAAATATTTTTTTTTCCAAAAAAAAAAGACATAAGGAATTTTTTCCCAAAAAAAAATAAGATAGAAGGAAACTTCATTGAAAATTTGTTCATAACAACATTTTCAACTAAAGATAGGGTTCCAAACGTATGGGCCACAAACATTCACACTAAAGTTAAGGCGCTAACCTTGCCTATGTGCATGAAAAAATCATTGTGATTGATGTCTTACAAGGTACGCTTCCCCATTCTTAGATTTCACCTAATCATTGTGACTAATATATAACAAATGCAAAACCAACGAGGCACTTTTTTCTTTCGTGCCCACTGTTTGAAGTGCATTAGTCTCGGTTGGTTAACATGGTTAGATTCTTACTCTCGTGATTTTAAAAACTATTTACAACCTTTTCACTGTTGGACTCTTCCTCTCATGATTTTGAAGACTATTTACAATCTTCTCAGAGTGGCAATTAAATTCACAAATGCAAAAGCCATTGGGTTATTGGGCTATAACCCAACCACTTTGAAAAGATTTTTTTCTCTTTGTTTTTTCCTTCTGAAATAAATAGCAAAACTATTAAGAATCAAAGAATGAAGCAATAAAAATATATAAATTTGACCTTTTCATCGATATTTGGTGACTCCTCTTTTATTTCTGGAGCAATGTAAAATGTGTTACCCCTTTTAGCCGCTGATAGCCTCATAATTCCATTGTCATTTTGTTCCATAGCTTGAATAAAATTGATTAAATCACAAAGCATAAAAAAAAGAAGATTAAATTGATAATCAGTTTATGACAACACAATAAGAATTGGAACGTTATTGCTAAAATATTCTTGTGATAATGCTTAACCAAGTAGAACACATCACATATATATTTCTACAAAAGCGAAAAAAATCAAAACAAAAGATCGTTTGTTTCTGTATAATAATAAGTTTCAATAAAAATAAATAACACACTGCAATATTCAAAAGAAAGCAAGACGTGAAGACAATTTTTTTGAGTGCTTCCCAATTCAAAGAGAGAGAACAAAAAATATTGGATGGGAAAAAATACTTCAAAGAAATATATGTTCTCATGCAATACTCAGGAATTCTTGACGGTATCAAGTTGGAACAACCAGTTTTTCCTAAATACCCTGATTCAATGCCAAAGAATTTTTCGCCACTACCATCATTAAACCATAACCAAAGAAAGGTAATAATTAGAATAGGATACATGACTAAGTTGTTACATGAGAGAAATTCTGCAAAGCATGTATGAAACTATAATGGCAACTATCATAAATCATTCGAGATTTTAACCAACAAACTCTCACTCCCATAGATTTCATTGACTAACTAGCTATAACTTTCTTGCATGCTTAAAACTTATTGACAAGTAGGATACTCAAACATGTCTTAAGGATCCGGTTGTTTTGCTGCCTTGATGAAGAAATAATCAGGCCATTTTAACAAACTGCACCATAAAGAACTACAAGGTTTTTAATTCCAAGTTGTTTTGCATAACTTGCTATGTATATTTTTTGTTGCTCGGGCATTTGTTTGAGTGGCGAATTAACATTTTAGGATAATGATAGAGCCACAGAGGAATTCCCAAAAGAACATGGACAAAGATAATATACACACATGTATAAATGTATGTATATTATGGTAATTGCCTAATTATATCCATATATGAGTGCATGCATGTGTTGTGTGAGTTTTAACATAACTATCTAATTGTCCCTCGATTGAACAAACTAGAGGAAGTGAATCATGAAGTAAAGCCTATGGACTCAAGAAAAAGCTTTCTTGAATAGTTTGTTGCTTAAGGTAAGCACACCTTGCATTATATTATCTTATATTTCTATTAATCAATAATGTAAATTAGTAAGACCACTTAGTGAAATCTGAGTGTTGGACTATAGCAAATTTAATCATATACTTTATACATGAAATAAGTCATGGGGAAGGGAATAAAGGCATAACCCTATTTAGGAACTTTGGTAATGCGTTTTGGAACTTCTCATCCCCATTAGGCAGTTTTTTTAGTTTATTAAATATTAGCCATTTCGAAAATAAAATTAAAAAAAAAATGTATACATGTTTGTCTTATTGATTATTACTTGCCAATTTGTTCTCCGTCAGTATAAAGAGAACAAAATGTTATTCGCATTTACCAAAATTGTGCTCACCAAGAAAATGACAAACAATATTTCAAATAATATAATAGAGTAAGACAAGAAAATTAATAATTAGTTCTAACAAAAGCAAAAGAAAGCTATCCAAGAAAATAATAAGTAAATCTTACCTAATCCAAAGTCGCCAATTTTAATGTTCATAGAGGAATCAAGAAATATATTTTGTGGATTGAGATCACAATGAATCGTTCCTTCATTGTGAATGTACTCTAATCCTTCCAAAATTTGGTAAAGCATGCGCCAAGCTTGCTCCTTGTTGAATGTATAGTTCTCGTCAAGAAACTTCCGCAAGCTCCTTCATTCCATGAAAAGAGAACACAAGATATAATTTGATACATGTAATATTATATATATAACAAAAAAAAATTAAAATGCTTCATTTAATAGTATCATGTGCCGTCAAAGGTTAAATTTATATTATATATATAACAAAAAAAAATTAAAATGCTTCATTTAATAGTATCATGTGCCATCAAAGTTAAATTTTTGAGAAAAGTTAGCTTCACATGGGAAGATGAACAATGAGGAATATACAACAAAAGTGACTTCTCTAATGTGTTTATTCCCTCAATGGTTTATCTCTGCAAGCAAGCGTCAGAATCTATTTACCCACATTTGTTAACAATGTATGCAATCTTTATAGTCTCACAATGGTTCGTCTGCCTCTCGCCCTCATATTGTTTTCTTTGTAAGATGGATGGGGAATCAGTTGATCATTTGTTCCTTAGGTGCACGTATTCCAAATATGTTTGCGATAGGTGGAGGAGTCAATTTAGTATCGACTCAGAGGCAAACGAGCTTGAGTTTCCATTCTCAGTGTACCCATTTTGCGAGGAGTTGTGTTCGAAGAGGCAAAATTATTGGGTGGTGGTTTGTATGGTCGTGATTTGGTGCTTACGGAAGAAGCGGAATGCTAAGATTTTTTTTTTTTTTTGTTTTTTTGAAAGATTTTTCAAGACATGAGGCTTCCCCCTGGTCAGATTTGGAAAGATTCTTTGGCGCTTGCCTCTTTCTAGATTAACAATAGCTCATGTCTTTAGGTTTCTCTATTTCGGAGTGGCTTTGGGTGATTTTGACTGTATTCTCCCTCTTGATGTAGTAGTTATCCTCTTCTATAAATAAAGTGTTTGTTTATATGAACGAATATTTTTCCTTTCATAAGTTTTATTCATCCACCTTCGCAAGATCATTGTGGGCGGTTACCTATCGATTCTTTGGTCCATATTAAAATGAAAGGAATACAAGGATACTCCAATATGAATTTTCATCTGTAGGTGATGTATGAGAGTCATCTTTTAGCATCTTTTTTGGGTTGTCTAAAGATTTTGGGTTGGGAGTGTGGCTCAGTAATTGAAGGAATGTTGGATCTTTTGAAAGCGGAGTCTCCATGCCCTACTTTGTACATGCTTACCTTTCATTATAGATATAAATACATTTTTTTTTGTTTCTCTAAAAAAAATCTGAAGTTAACAATCAAAAACTAATTAGAAATTTTATAGGAAGAAATAGCAAAAAGTGTACTCATCGCAAGCCTCCATTTGTATATACAAAATTTTCCGTTCCTCTTCTGAGTCCCAAGATCCTGAAAGCACAGAGCCCAAACTCCCTGAACATAAGTTGGCGCTAATGTTCATATATCCTCTTTCTATCCATGCCTAACAAAATTTAGAAAGCATAGATTAATCAATTTGATTAGTAATTGCTTGATGTCATTTCTAATTCTAAAAGTTTCAAAGGCATAAATAACTCACCTGATAATATCGAACAACACGTTGATGGGAAAGTTTTGCTAGTATCTTCACCTCTCTGTGCATGTTGTTAGGGAAATAATTGAAAAACTTATTAACATGCAAAAAGAGAAACTAATAAATAATTTTTGCGACTTCCAATAGAAATTCAAACAAAAAAAACTGCAAATTCCACACATAAAACATTAGTTTTCAATACATATGAAATTAATGAAACACGTCAGAATTTTCATTTTATTAATTCAATTGATTGAATAATTAATACGCAAAAGGGAAATCAAATAGAAGACAACAAATATTTTTTAAAAGAAACATAAAAGATAATAAAATAAAACCAAAGCTTTTCTCAAACTCCCAAACTATGGAAAAACAAGTTCATAACTAAAAAATTAAAAAAGAAATACAAATAATAAAAAGAAACACTAATGGAAAAAGAAAAAAAGTCAAGATATCAAAATGTCCAAAAAACAAATATGAAGAAAATAAACCTTGTCAACAAAAACAGTAAAAGGACAGAAGGTAACAGAAAGATCCAAAAAGATGAGCTATTGAAAGAGCTTGTAGGCTTCGACAAAAAGCTGGAAGAGAGCGAGAATACTACAGGCCATATGGATAGATGGAAAAAGATAATTGAGGAAATACAATAATTGGAATGCAAAATAAAAAGGAGGCAATATAGCGAGCCAAATTGCAATGGGCTAAAGGAGACATAAACTTGAAGTATTTCCATAGAACACTCTCCTTAAGGAAATCATGAGCCACCATTAAGTAAAATGGAGGATAATGGAACAACGGTGGAAACAAAAAAAGAACTCCAGCACATGATCAGTGAGCACTTTGTACAGCTTTTCCAAAAGAAGAATACAGTCAATTGGCTGGTGGAACATTTGGCATGGAATGGCATCACGGCAGAAGATAGGATGTGGGTAGAGAGAGCCTTCGAAGAAGAGCAAATTACGGGTGCAGTTTTCAGTTGTGATGGGGGGGAAGGCCCCTGGCCCGAATGGATTTACAATGGCATTATTTCATAAGGAACGGGACACAGTCAAAAGTGACATATTTGCCTATAAGCATCAGTTCCATAGAGATGCTAATGTAAACAAGAAGGTCAACGAAACGTACATATCCCTAATCCCAGAAAAGATCAAATCTATCAAGGTGGACAGCTTTCAGCCAATTAGCTAACTACAAACATCTGCAAAATTATTGCCAAAACATTAGCAAACAAACTACGAATTATCTTGCCCAAAACAGTGAGTGAACAACAAATGGCCTTCATCAATGATAGACAAATATTAGATTCTATACTAATTGCATATGAGACAATGGAGGGTTACAGAGTAAGTGGCAAGGAAGGCCTATTACTGAAGGTGGACTTTGCAAAAGCATATGATTCTGTTCAACGGGATTTCTTAGACTTTGTCATGGAAAGAAAAGGTTTTGGCCCACAGTGGAGAAAATGGATAAGGGCGAGTCTGAATTCAATAAATTACTCAATTTTTATTAATGAAAAACCGAGGGAAAAATTCAATGGGCACAGCAAACTATAGCAAGGGACCCACCTATCCCCCTTCCTATATACGCTGGTGGCGGACACTCTCCCTAGGCTATTTGAAAAGGTAGTGGAGGTCAAGGAATTGGAAGGAATGAAGGTGGGGAGGGATGAAATTCGTCTCACACATCTTCTATTTGCAGATGCTTGTCTGATTTTCATGAAAAACAAAAAAGAGGATATAAAAGCTGCTATGGGTGCTCATCATACATTCTGCTACTTGACAGGATTATCGATCAAGACAAGCAAGAGTCAACTGTTGGGGATAAACATAAATACCACCGAAGTGAGCAACTTGGCTAATGAGCTCAGTGTGTCTACCTAAAAATGGTCAATGCAATACTCAGGTCTACCACTTAGAGGTAACCCCGATAAGACTGATTTTTCGGATTTAGTAATTCAAGCAATAAAAACAATAGTGGCAAGGTGGAAAAGAAGCTATCTGTCCAAGGGGAGAAGACTCTTACTGTTGAAAACCGTTCTAGAAGCCTTCCAAACATACTTTCTACCAACATTTAGGATGCCTAAAAAGGTAGTGGTGCTAATTGAACAATCAATGAGGAGCTTTCTTTGGAGGAAAGAAGAGAAAAAGAAAGGACAAAATCTCACAAAGTGGGAACAAGTCTGTAAGGATATGCAACATGGAGGGTTGGGAGTGGGAAATCTAAAAAATAGAAATATGGCATTAAGAGGAAAATGGCTTTGGCGTATGAGGACGGAGTCGAGGATGTTATCAACAAAGGTCATTAGAAGCATTCATGGATCGAAAGCTCAAGGTTGGGAAGTAGGTCTTAACAACAAAAGCAACTTAAGATCACCATGGAAATCTATCTATAGCATCTACCCTCGATTTCAATCTTGTAAAAGTTGGAAAGTGGGGAGAGGAGACCAAATAGAATTTCGAGAGGAAAAATGGTGTGGAACAGACAACCTGAACGAGGTGTTCCCCAATGTGTACAAAATGTCTGACCAACACGGGGCCCCTATTTCTAATTTTCTGGTTTTCAGCAATATGGAGGAAAGAGCACACTAGGCATGGAATCTACACTTGAGCAGACACATAGGGGACAGCCATGTGGGGAAGATAACTGAATTGTTGAACATTTTGAACAGTGTACAACCATCGACAGAGGATAAACAGGCCTTGGGGACACAGGGTGCAAGTTTTCTGTCAAATCTTTCACATCCAACTTGGTAGATGGGGCTCAAATCAAACATTCCCTAATGCAGATTTTATTGGGACGACAACGGCCCCTATGAAAGCCAAAATCCTAGTTTGGCTCATTAGTTAAACAAACTAAACAACACAGAAAATTTACAAAAGAGGTTTCCCAATCACGTATCAAATCCTTCCATACGTTATTTGTGCAAGAACAATGCTGAAGCAATACATGTATTCAGACAGTGCATAGTTTTTGAGGAATGTATGGAAAAAAGTGGCAACAATAGTGTTAGAAAATCATATCCCCCTCCATGGTAGACTTTTCAAGGTTCCAAAAAATGTTTCTCCAAGAATATTACAAAAATATTGGAGAACAATTTCGTTTGCAATCCGGTACAGTGGCTGGGAAGAACTGAATGCTGGGCTTTTCACGAATAAAGTCAAATGAAATGGGATGATATGGAAGAGATCCACAATTTTGTTTTCTACGTAGATATTTACATCTAGACTAGGAAAGGGGTATAGCTTCAAGGATTGGTTGTGTGACGAGCACAATATTATTCAAGCTTTGTAATATTTTGTAAACTTATGTCTAGATAGCTCACCTGGCAAAATTTTAAATTATTAGTAACCATATAGTTTATTTTCAAAAAAAAAAAGTAAAATATTTAGGCAAAAGAAAGAATGATATTGGAAAAGTGGCATTAGTGTTTGGAGAATTACAAAAAATGAAAGTTAACAGTTAGATCAGACCATGCTCTAAAGTAATTAGTAAGGATATAAGGCCTCAGTACCCATTGACCTAAAAAAAAAAAAAAAAAAAGATGACCTATATGAGATGAGCAAACGTAGAAAGATGTGTCTACTTCTATGTAACTAAAGGTTAGGTTAGAGCAAAGTATCAGAGCAAGAAGCATAGAAACTTTACACGCCTAGTTGGAAAAAGAGTTTGCTTTGAAGAAAAGGTTGTGGATTAAATTAGATTCTGTTATGAATCTTTAAGGTTGTCTCTAAAATTAAACACAATCAATCAATCAATCAATCAATATCAGGTTATGTCACACACCTCATATAACCTTGAGGGGGTTTGCCAAAACAATATTTTATTGCTTCCAAATGCCACATCGATGGAAACAATAGCATTTCGGGAACATTGCCACTACTCTAATGTCGTTGAGGTATGTGGCATGCGTGGCATCACCCAATGCTACACACAAGACACAAAATGAGATTTTTTTAAGCTCAAATAAGAGTGAATGGTTGGCCAAGAGTGGAAGTGTTGAAAGGCATCCCATCAGAAATTTGGTTGTGCTAGAATATATATCCAAATATGTAAAACTGAAAATATGTATCCAAACTCATGTTAAACAAATGAAAGAAGACATTGCAATTCAGTTAGAAGTGAAGAGTAGAAGCATTTACAATTATAAATTAAATTTCAACACTATTTTGATTTAAAAACATATCACAAACTTGATTTCTTAATCCTACTACATGATCAAAGTACTCTTGATCTCTATTTCAGTCTTGAACTTTTAGATCATATAAAAGATAGATATACCTCAATGTTTCTCTTTGAATATCCTCAATAAGAGTGCTCGATGAATCGCTCTCCTCTTTAATAGGTACTTTTTTAATTGCATATTTTCTATCATCCAATAAATGTTGACATAATACAACAAACCCATAGCTTCCTCCACCTACAAGCAGCAAAAAGTAACTAATATTTATCTCGCAACAAAAACACAACAATAATAAAATTGCACAAATGGATCAACATCTAACATGGACCTTAGATTTTCATGGTCATATGATTTGAACCAACGGGTTTGTATTTTTTTTTTTTTAAGAGAAACAAAACCTTCTATTGATATGTGATTGATTACAAGTTTGAAATGACTACCCTTCTGGGCGTACACATACTATTTTGTTGTTACAAAACCCATTCCCATAAAACCACCCCAAGACTGCCTACAAGACATTCCCCCACCCTCTTAACCACCGCGACTTAGGAATAGCTACTTATCCAAAAGGATGCTAAAGACTAAGATTCCTCCCAAATCACACTTAGAGGTAAAAACTTATCCCCAAAAAGCCTAGCATTTCTTTCCTTCCACAAGCACCCAACCACGGCCAAACTTGCCACCATCCAATGAGCCCTGCAGTTCGCACACATCTCCTCCCGAAAGAAACATAAACTAAATTGAACGTCCTGCTCGTTTATCTCTAGGAATATGTCTTCTCCACCTTGCCCACACTAAACTTGACTAAGGACACCTCAAGAACAAATGAGCAACTGACTTGCCACTTTGTTTATTTAGATAACATGAGGGGGGGAGATATAATGATGCAAAAACGTTTTTATATCGTTTCTCCAATGTTAATTTTCTCTTTTACCACCGCCCAAGCAAAGAACTTCACTTTAAATAGAATAGGAGCATTCCAAATCTCTGTTAATATGAGCGATGGTTGGACCAATGGAACATCAATCAAAAACAAAAAAAGAGAGATTTTGCGAAAAATTTTCGAGAAGTCTCTTTGAACCAAACAATTCTATCATTTCCATCTTGCAACTCATGATCCCTTAACAATACTCAGAGAGCTACCTCTTCCTCTTCACACTGCGGACCGCGGGCTGATCTCAGATGGAGGTCCCACTGAATGGATGCCGACTTTGAACCTTACCCAATAAAATAGGAACTAGAGCAATGTGATCGCATGTAGAGGATAGGGAACATGCCTAAAAATGCCTCATTTCCCACCACACGTCCTCCCAAAACCGAATAGCGTCACCTCTGCCCAACCGCAGTTTAGAAAGAGGAGCATAACATTGATACAATGAATGTATAAACTTCCAAACAATTCTGTGAGCTGCATTCCTCTATACCACCGCATCTCTACTATTAATATTCAGACCGTGTCTGCTTCTAATCACTCTAGCCCACAACTAATCTTCCATTATTCTTCGCTATTAGGTTGTCAATCCCTAGACCTCCTAATTCCTTCCTTAGCTACACTTGATTCCATTCTACTAAATGTACCCATTACCTTCTTCCATTCCTTCACCCAAAAAACTTCTCAGCAATCTCTCAATCCTAGTGGCTTCTCCCTAGGGATTTTAAATATTGAGAGATAACATGTAGGCAACTCCTTAAAGACCGACTTTATTAATATGAGTCTAACCCCTTTAGAAAGAAAAGCTCTTTTAAATAGTATGTAATAAAATCTATTTTATTTTTATGATGATTATACTATTGTTCAGTCTTTACCTATCATATCAATTCAAATATACTCATCTCAATTTCTCTTTTTCAAGAAAAATTCACTTAGTAGTATTATATATAGATTATACTTATGACCTTGCATTCTGACATATGAGTTGCATGCTTAAAAATGAGGGTGAAAATGGTTTTTAAATACTTTTTGAAAAAATAGGAGCAAAACACGCTTAATAACAATCTTCTTTAAAATTGTTTTACAATCTATTTGGTAGTCTATTACAAAATACTCTTGATATTTAAAAAAAGAAAATTGAAAATTACATTTTTAGAATGTTATGAAAATGATAAGTGACACATATAATTCCCATGCATTACTTCTGTTATTTTACTCCTAATTTAGTCTTTATTGTTCCACCCACAACTATAACAAGAAAATAATTATCATTAAAAAAATAGATATTACTTGTACACATATCAAGAGACGAGAGAGGGTGGAATTTGGCAAGATGTGTAAGAACCTGCAACTAATTAAAGGAATAATACCAGGATTGACTACCCTATAGGTATTATAACTAAAATAATTTAATCCTTCTTGAACTTTCTTGGTGTTGTTTCATTTGAAATTTGTAATAAATGTTAGAATTAATTACATATGTGATTTAATTTTTTGGGTACGTTAGAAAATTGAATTCCGGCTAGTCTTTGTTACATAATTTTTTCTTTTTTTTTTTGAAAGTGTCCAGAATTATTTTTAAAAAAAGAAAGAAAGAAAGAAGAAACTTGTGGTAGTGATGATTTTTTTCTTATCATTTTTTTTCCTTTGTTCGTACAATTTTGCATGGGAAAGTAGTGAGAAATTTGGCTGCCATTTCTGTTTATGCTGTACAGTTTTAGTGGTGTTCTTGAACTCCAGTTGATTTTTTTTGTTTTTTATTGCTATGTTACTCTCGCAGTTCTTTTACTTATCTATATTTTTCTCTGGCCATTATTCATTTTTTTCCTTCTTGATTTTAGAGCAAACGTGTGCAGCTTCCCTATTATTGACTTCACACAATCAGTTTACTTTGTATTAAATG